>ML833378.1:35373-61844 GCA_009831015.1 Picea engelmannii
CAACGATGCCTCAGCCATTCAGATGTGCGCCTTTGTTATCCATGATTCTGGACCCCCCCCCACCGTTAAAGGTAGAACGATTGGGGGGGGGGGGTCTGAAAAATCTTGTCAATCATAGATCTGAGTGCCAACGCCTCAGCTGTTCATCTGTGCACTATCTTTAATTTGTCAACGTAATCTCATATTTTCTCTGAAAACTTAGGACAAGTGCTTTATGTGGGTTTTCCCAAGCTTTCCCTATTTTTATCACCATGGGAGTTAGACATCCAACTTTCAAACATCAGAGATATGATTCAACATCGATCATCATGCATGTTTTATTGAGATAAAGAAAACTAACCTATACTCTAATCCTAATTACCTATGACATTTAGCCCAAATTAAACTATTGGACTAAGAAATTACTCTATCCTAGGGTTATTTGACCAAGATTAGGCAGTTTGGTCAAATTTATTCACTAGCTAACCTAATTTGCTTGGCTAATATTAAATAGTTTAGCCAAGCTTATTCACTAATCCTATCAACATCAATTTAAAAGGACTTGGTCATGCTTAAACTGTATGGACCGAGTCATTGTTATTTCATGGGGCTTTATTCAATTTCTTTTATGCCCTCTTTTATTCTTTTTCTTTTCTTTCTTTTTCTCTTTTTTCTTTTTCTCAAATTATTTACAGAATGGAAAATTATTTGGCAACCAAAACAGTAAAGGGACAACATTTCAGTCACCAGTTGATCCTATAAATTATAGGGTTATAACAGGTTCTACAATTGATTCATGGCATATTTCTTTAACTGATTTCTTTAAATATTTACTTGTTGAGTGCTATCTGCTGGGTCTTCAAATTCATGGCATATTTAATAATAATCTTTTAATGTGCTACTAGTATCTCTCCATAACTTATGTATGTTGATATGGATATGTAATTCCCATGAGAACCACACTCAGAACCTAAATGACTAAAATTCCATTAGGATTGTATGCTAGGAATTGGAACTTGATGGCTAGAATATTAAGTAGCATATATTCTATAGTGACATCACCACTTCTGTAGCAACTTTTTGAACTCACGAGACCCCCACAATTGTAGAAACTAGCAAACGTGACTTAAATGGATGTGCAACAACCATGATTCAAGGATCTGTAGCATGTGAACCTTCAAAACAATACCTTGTAACAACTTGTCCACACATGACCCATCACTTAAAAAGTAAATACATAATAAACTAATTTCCCCTAATGTTATTAAAAAATCCAATGAAATAATAAGAAATGTAATAGAAAACACTTTAAGCATAAAATTAGCACATGAGCATTAAAATGGGCCAATTCAGGGTTATAGGTAAACGAAAAGGGATTAAAAACAAGGAAAATAAGATGTCAAAAGATGGTAATTTGGCAACTCATCATCTCCACCAAAATGGATATGTTGCATTCTCTCATGCAAACCCATATATTTGTATCAACCAAGTTGTAAGGAGACATATTGAATGATGCATACCAATCAATCTGTTGTCAATACCCTTCCAATTCCCTTTACTATCTGTTATGGGATTTTTTCTCACATGTATCTCATTGGGTAGATCAGTAAGATCTCCCTAGGATTGGCCTAGAAATCCTAGATATGAATGGGATAGATTTCCTATGGTTCTCCTAGAAATAAGCAATAAGATCACACACAAGGAATTGGGAGAATATATTATCTTTTTCTTGAAGGTTGTCCTTAGTGTATACTAGTTGCTGCAGTCATGAAGTTCCAACTCCAACTTCTAAAACCTTCTTCCTTCACACCAAAGACAAAACAATACCATTCTACACTTCTTCCTAGTGTTAGAATCTTAGATCTAGCTTGGATCTACCCTGACTATAGTCTAAAATATCAGATCTGAATATTCATGTATCAAAGACAAACATTCAAGGGGAAAACCAAATGATCTATTAATGGAACACAAGAACATTACATAAATACATACCTAAAATGATGATGCAATCTCCTTTAGTCTCCTTGGTCCTTTCCTTTCCTAGCAAATCCTTGGTTAGGCTAGTCTCACTGACTCTTGTCTATGTTGATGGACACCTATATAGTTGAACAACATAACATTACCATTCCATTCTTCCCACTCTTTCCCAAGGATTTCCTTTTTTATATAGCTCTTGGAGGAGACTTGGGAGAGGATTCTATATATTCTAAAGGGAACTAGAGACTTGAATGATGTGAGTTACCTAGGAATTTTCCATGAATATCCAACTCATCCCTCACCTATCACCTCGTAACTCCAAAATTATAGAATTCATACAGTGCCTCACTTGATGAGTCACTAGTGTCCAGCGAGGGACTCACTTGTTTCCTACTAGGTATCATGCAATGGCCTCCAAAAATGCTCTGGAAGGGGTAAAACCTTAGGAAAAAGATGTATTAGGTCCTCTATCCTTTGATGGATTCATATCTAGCCTATAGGGTGGATATTAAGGATATAACACTATCCAACTGAAAATAATGCTGATAAAATACATCAACTTCTTTCCCAAGAACATCTTGAAATCCCTTCAGATAGTGGTTGATCCATTTTTCAAAATTTTGATGAGACTTATATCATAATTTTATTATCTAAGCATGCTTGATCGTTATAATAATTTCTCAGTCCATAGATAACTAGAATTTTTTAGAGGTCTTGTGTGGTCTCAAGAGTGATCTATGGAAAATATACCTCCCAAAAACAACATATTTAGGCAATTCTATAGGAATTCTACAATAAGATGCTACATGCCCGATTCCTTAGCAGGCTGCTACATGCTTGATTCTGTAGCAGGCTTCTACAAGCTTGATTCTATAGAAGGATGTTGAAGGCTTGATTCTGTAGTAGTCTTCTACATGCTTGATTCCATAACAACCTAGTAAACAATGGATTTCTCACAAAATGTAATCTGGGTTTTTGAGATTTTTTTTATCCATACCTATTATAATTTATCTCTTCTCCCCACAAAAAATCATGAGTACCTAGATCACAAATTGTCTTCAGGAGTTTTCTAATGGCTTCCACATTTTAATGATAATTTCTACAATTAATTCAATCATAAGGCAAAGTATTATGGGCATCCTCTATAGTAAGGTTCATGTTGTTACAAAGTAATTTTTTATTTGGTGTAACTAACATGATATTCAACCACTTCTCATGTATGGTTAAAAACTCTGCCCTCAATTCACCTTATTTGAAACTTGCTTGAAAGAAAATATTTCATAACCTGGCTAGCATCAAATGCTACTTTGACTACTCAACAAGTAAGTCCATTTGCATACCTTAACTTGTACAAAATACAAGATCAATACCTTTAGTCTATTGTTGTTGCACAACACTAGTTTGAAAAGTGAATGATGGGGTTGTATCTTTCCATGGAGAAGATATAGAAATATCTATATGTAAACCATCATTTCCCATAGCCAATTTAGGTACATGGTCAACTAATTTACTGTCCTGATGTTGCATGGTTGAAGATGCCATCATTCCTCCAACTGCACAACTGCACTCCTTGAAACCCCATACCACACCTTGGGAGCACCCCAATGCATATAATTGATTGAGTGGAAATGATGATCCTCTAGAATCTATAAAATTGAGGAGAATCACATTCCAACATAGTAATAAATAGACTCCATATAACCAAGAGACATTACCATATACAAATCTTGTAACATATCAAATTTAACCCAACCTTCACATGTTTCTCAACATATTGAACAAGAGAAACGTAAAATTATTTTACAAAAATAAGGTCATTTGGATTATATCAACTAATAGTGATTTACATCATGCGTATTTCACAATGATAAGCCTTGTTTGGATTAGGATGGAAATGGTCAGGCTCTGAAAAATAGTAAGCTAATCTCCAACTTGCAATTGCAACAATTTTTTTTTTTTGAAATGAATGGTAAAGTGTTCTTTTGAAATTGTAGTTGAGATGGAAGGTATGAGACTAATGGAGCAATGGGTGAGTGATGCAAGTAGCTTGTTGATTGAAAAATTATTTTGACAACGATATCATGCTACATAATTTGCAAAGTAGGTAATAGATTTTAGAGTCCATAATCTAGAACTTTCAAATAATGAATCAACGAAGGTCAAACATCTGTGGAATTTATCTTATGCTCTTGATAGATACAAAACAAAGGTTGTAGGAGTATTTTTTAAAAAGATGACCCTCATGATGATACATAGTGTAGGTTGTAGGAATAAAATATCAAAATATATTGATGGTTACTTCCAGCAGAACACCATAAGTTCCCTCCAAAGTAATGTAAATAAGATAAAAACTAATTCATATATCATCATGCTTCGTAACTCACAACAACTTTGAAGACACATTCCAATATATGCATTGATGAACCATGTGAATGAATCGAGGAAGTCATACCTTTGGATGTGTTTTCCTTCCCTATTGCATGGAAACATATTCTTATGTAGGAATGGATTCTACAATAGCTTGTTCTACTGTAGGCTCTTGTGGAGCAACATATTCCTCATTTTAGATAATTTTCTTTGCTTGTCCATGTCAGTTGCTTCTTTTTCTTTTGTTATTGTGGAGCAACAAGAGTGTATTCATATGCTCCTGTTGTTGGATATTGTGTGACAATAATAAGGAATTATATTGTTGGTTCTTGTGGAGAAACAATAGGTCTTCTTGATGATGGTTCTTGTGTAGCATCATCAATGCTTGATATAGCAACACTAGTGTCTTTCCTTGAGCAACTTTTGTTCCTTCTCATTTTTGGATATTTGAGGTGTTGGAGTGGATTTGAATTGCAAAAGTAGAGTAATATGATGTCATGGTTCATATGGAATGGTGAAGGTCTTGAATTGAATAAGGTTAGGATGTGGTCATGAAAGGTAAAGGTGATGGTGTCCCTCCCCCAAACTGAAGAATTTTTCCATCCTTGGAAAAAATAGCAAATGGTAAGGAAGTAGGACAAAAAAGAGAGAGGCTTAAGTGGTTTTTGTAAGGTGTTCATCTAGAAGGGAATAAATATGCTCACCCAAGTCCTCAAGGATACAACACTTGGGGTTGCTCTGGCACCCAAGAGTCACACTAGTTGGGAAAGTGGGCACCTTGGGAAATCAAGCACACCAATGGGATTTCCAAAGCATGAGGTGAAGCATGGGGTAGAAACAACCAAGAGAAGGGGCACACCAATGAGGTTGGGGTGCATCAACATGAGAAGTGCAGCAAGGTTGGGGCGTGTTGGTTCCAAGGGACATGACAATTGATGGGTGCAAAGGTTCATTTGGGTGAACCAAGTCTATGAAGGGGCATGATGATTCGTTTGGGTGTGATGGTTTGAGAAGGGGCATGATTCACCCAAAGGACATGATGATTCATGATGATGACCTTTGGAGTGCATATAAGAGAACACGGGTGCACAACTAAGGAAATATATTCGAACAACAAGGAGAGAAAGATCAACTTTATGATTCTGGGGTAGACTTGGATGAAGAGAGGAGAGCTCCCTCAAGGATCCAAGTCACTCCACATGGGAGGAATTGTGCTGCCTTGAGGTAATTATGTGGATAGAGTTGGGGTGACCTTATTTTGGGTTGAATTCGGGGAAGTCTTGTCACAGGTCTAGGTGAGGCAACTATGAGATAGAACTGCGACTTTGTGTCAAGTATTCTGACATAGAAGAGACAACAAGTCTATGATGGGAACATGTCTAGGATGCACTGTAGGAGTTGCGAAAGTTGTTACGATGAACGAGTCTTGGTGTGAAGAATTTGTGTATGAGTGTCTTAGTGAGGTGAGGCGAGTTGTGTGACTCTACCCAAGTTATAAACTGAGCTAGTAGTGCTCATATTGTATTTGTTTCATAATAATAATACTTAGCCAGGTGTTATATGTTAAAATTATTTTTAAACAGTTAATTGTGTTAGTATTCTTTAACTTTATAGCATTAAAACAATAACCATAAAAATAAGGGTCACTGAAAGAAAGACATCCACAACATTACACAATATTTATCCTGTGAAACCCTCACGGGGGAGAAAACCCAACAAAACTTCTTTAGTATAGATTCTTCAACAAGTAGAATATTTCTACAGGAGAGATATCACCATAACAAAAGGTAAACCAGAAATCTTAAGCCATAACAGAGTAGCATACCACTTGACCAAGATAGGTCACTAAGACGTCTTCTCCTTGCCACTAGTTATCCTCCTCAAACTTGCACACTGCATAGATAGAGAGCTTGTGTTGTGTATTGTCTCAAATGAGGTGCCTAGCCTCCTTATAAATACAAGTTGTGCCCCCCCAATAATTAGGTCATGGTCAACATGTCCAATTTATCTTCTAATTTATATTTGACTTGTCTAGGAAAATTATGACCAACTATAATAAACAATGTCTTTTAGGGTTTTGTCATTATAAGAATATCTTCCAAAGCTACTCAATCTTCAACACTCCCTCTTAGCAAGGAAAGTATTCTTCTGACATGATCATTGCAATTGTTTCTGCAAATGATCATTGACTTGTTGAATTTCATGAATCTATACCAAATAAGTTTTGTAACAACGTCATGCATCTGGGGTCTTCAACAACATCACATCTTCAACTCATCAGTTC
Organism: Picea engelmannii; assembly: GCA_009831015.1. Taxonomy (NCBI): domain Eukaryota; kingdom Viridiplantae; phylum Streptophyta; class Pinopsida; order Pinales; family Pinaceae; genus Picea; species Picea engelmannii. The sequence continues at coordinate 41,981 of ML833378.1, forward strand.
ACACAAAATATGGTATCTAGTTTGTAAGACCTAGTAACTAGGCATACTAGAATTTTTCTGCAGCTCACTGGAGTAACCTCTGCATACCAAAATTTTGTCGAAGCTTGCTGGAGTAGAAGTAACACTCAATGCCAACCCCTTTTCATGTTGTATGAGTCACACTTCTTAGTTCTATTCCTTTTTAATAATGTATAAGAACATTCGGTGCCAACCCTTTTTCATGTTGGATGAATCAAACTTCTCAGTGCCAACCCTTTTTCATGCTGGATGAGAACACTCAGTGCCAACCCTTTGGATGAGTCACACCTGTTCTCAGTGCTAACCCTTTTTCATTTTGGATGAGAATACACCTATCTCTGTGCCAACCCTTTTTCATGCTATATGAGAACACTCCCTCTGAAGAGGGATCACATGCTGCCCTGGAAATGTATCAATACTCACCACTACCTTTAATAGGGATGTCCTTTTGGACCACACCAAGATTTTCTTTTAAGTATGCAAACTTCAATTTCAATAAAGGTTTGGTAAACACATCTACTACCTACTCATCAGTAACAACATACTGGAGCTTCACTGCTCCTCTCTATACCATATCTCTAATATAATGGTACTTGATCTCAATGTGCTTGGACTTGTCATGGAACACTAGGATCTCTGACAACTTCACACAACTCTGGTTGTCACACCAAATTAAATTCACCTCTAACTTGAGATCAAACGAGCCTGCAAGTAGCTTCCAAATCCAAACTGCTTCACTACATGTTGAACACACTGCTATGTACTCTGCCTCAACAGTACTAAGCGCCACACTATATTTCTTCCTACTAAACCATGAGATCATAGATGATCCCAATTTGAAGCAACATCCAAATGTACTCTTCCAATCCTGAACACTACCGACCCAATCTGAATCAGTAAAGCCTTGAAGGCTTATCTCACAATATGAGGCATACCTGAGACCATAATCAATTGTACCCTTTAGGTACCTCGTCACATGTTTTTCCACAATCAAGTGAACACATCTTGTCTCAACCATATACTGACTCAAGGTGTTCAACGCAAAACATAAATATGGTTTCATGTTTTTTAAGTACATTAACAAACCAATAATATGTCTATACATGGTGGCATCCACTGTTTATAAAGATATATCACACAAAAACTTTAGATTTGTCACCATGGGTGTAGGCATGGACTTACAGTCCATCATTCCAAATCTCTTCAAAATCTCCACTGCATATTTTCCTTGGTTGAGGAAAATATCACATGGTCTTTTCCATACCTCCAGACCTAATAAGTAATGCATCATACCTAGGTATTTCATCTCAAACTCAACAACAATATTCCTCTTGCTTTCATTGATGATATTCTCAACATATATGAGGAAAACTTCATCCACGTACAATAGCAATATCACTAGTCCTCCATTCTCAACCTTGAAGTAGAGGTTGGAATTTGCTTTACTTTTGGTAAAGCCTAAGCTCATCAGGAAACTATCGATCCTTATGTACCATGCTCTGGGTGCTTTCTTTAAACCTGTTGGCACATGGGTAGACCCAGGGTTCATTTATAACAGTGCACCAACAATCCCTAACTACTGGACCTTTCAGAAACACCTGCAAAGTAGATGGAGTCTCACCCGAAGTAGCTATATGGGGTTGCTGGACACAGGTGTCTACAACCAGAGGAAATGCAAAGTGAATCTAGGGAAACACTCTCACACAGATCAAGTTAGTCTTTATATTTCTAAAACCTACTGCGTGAACTATATCTTAGATCTAACACAATATTGCATTAACAATATATCAGATATCAGAAGAACACAACATCAATCACACACAACACAAGAAATATGTGGTTCACCCTCTCCCTAGGGCTACATCCACAAAACTATGATTTATAATATATTAGATGAAAGCATACAGTTCTATCTGCACTCTTAGCTTGTATATCTCTCTTTCTTTCTCTTCCTCTCTCCCCTCTCTACACACCCAACTGCAGGTTTGATCTTCACATCCATCTAAAGATCTTACAACACAGACTTCTCTCACCTCACAATACTTCTCTCTCAACAATAACATTAATCACTCATCATACATAATCGATCCCATCCCAGGTCTTCTTGACCTTTATTTATACATTACAATGACTCTCAGACAACCTTAGGCATAAACCTAGGTGTCAAAACCCTAAATACCAAAACACTAGATGTCTAAAACCCTAGGTCAACTTGACCCGCATTTTCAGGGCTTTGCTAGCCTGTCTTTCCTTCTTTCCTACGAGGTGATCCAAAGCATCCATTGGTGGATTCTTCCACTTGTTGAGTCATCCACGATCCAACTTCCTTACTGATCTGTCTTCCTCAATCTCCCCATCCAATGGCTTGCTTTCTCTTACTTTGCTCCGTCTTTTCTTCTCTTTTGGCCACTTCGACCCAATCTCAGTCAAATTATCTTCCGTGCAGTTCACACTTCACGCTTCTTTCCTTAATATTCACAACCTTCCATAACCAAGGGCCAACATGCCCCCAACACTCACATGTGACTCATCCCGAGGAACTTTAGGTCTGAATTTTCTGTTTTTCTTTGTCTTCAGAGTGTGTGGGGCAGCCTGTGCTTTCTGCTTTGTCCCACAATTATTTCCTTGTGCAGACTGTATTTTCTATTTTTGGTATCCAGTTTCAACTACACTCGGTTCCTAGACCCTTTTTCTCATGCTTCTACTAAGAGCTGCGAGGCAATTGGTTGTCATAGTATAATTTCAACCGACTCCCATTCACCAAACCTTCCTTCCATTCTCCATTCAAAGTCTTCAACTGCGCAAATCCTCCTTCTGTAACATAAGAAACCTCATATGGTACAAGCCAATGTGTCCTGAACTTCCTTGGATGCTTCATGAACTTGCTATCATATACCAATACCAGATCTCCTTTATTGAAGGATTTCTTCTTGATGTGCCTATCATGATATGCCTTTTCTTGTTCCTTCTGTACATGCTGATGGAATCCTGCAATAAATCAATCTTCTTATAGTTCTACCAACTGTGCAAACCTCTCTTGAACAACGCCAGTGTCATCCATATATGTGAATGATGCAATTCTGAGACTAGGAACCAAATATTCCATAGGGACAATTGCTTCTAGGCCATAGACCAATTTAAAGGGAGTCTGCATTGTTAGCTTCTTGCAAGTAGTTCTATAGGCCCATAACACTACTGGTACTCTCAAATCCCAGTCATCCATATTCACACTGCAAATCTTTATCAGTGCTGTCTCCAAGATCTTATTGAAATCTTCGATCGTCCTATTCGCTTGTGGATGCTAAGGAGTACTATTCTAATGGTGGACTTCAAATTCTTGAGTCAAATATTCAATAGTCTTATTAATAAAGTGTGTACCTTGATTTCTTATCAGGGTCTTCGGGCATCCAAACATGGTTATGATATCCTCAAATATAAATTGCACAATTGTAGTTGCACTACAGTCCTTAACTTCTCTTGCTTCTTCCCATCTTGTCAAATACTCTATCACAGTGATGATGTATCTAGCTTCTATGTGCTTCCCTGGTGGGTTTATAGGTTCCATGAAATCAATTGCCCATTTCTCAAATGCCCGCAAAGTCAACTGTGGTGATAAATACATCTCATCTCTTTAGGAAGGCTTCCCAAATCTCTGGCATACATCGTAGGCTTTATAGTATTCCTTGGCATCTTTATGTAAAGTAGGCCACCAGAGGCCAACTCTTAGAACCTTCCATGCTGTTTCTTTCCTTGCACAATGTCCTCCTTCGATGCCTTCATGTGCTTTTTCTAAAATCAATGGTCTTTCTGCCTCCATAACGCATCTCCTCAGTATCTCATCAGGTCCCATCTTGTATAGTTGTCTGACTATAAGTGAAAAATCTGGAGCGCACCCTACCAACTGTTTCTTCTGGATGATTGTATATTCAGTAGTTGTCATTCCCGTTGATAGGAACTGGACTATCTCGGCGAAGTGGTCATCAACCCTTCTAATGGCCAACAACTGTGCATCTGGTAGTGTATCCTCCAACCTAGTAGGGTCCTCTCCATGCTCCAACCTAGACAAATGATCATGTCCCTTGTTCATTCTCCCTTGCTTGACCACAATCTAAAAATCATATTCTTGGAATAACAGTATCCATCTGCATATTCTTCCCCCAACACTGGCTTGTTGACTAGGTATTTCAACACAGAGTGATCAGTGAACATCTTAAAATGTCCTTCCAACAAGTAGTGTCGAAACTTTTGCAACACATAAACCATGGCTAAACCTTCTCTCTCAATGGTAGTGTAGTTTATCTCAGCTGTAGATAGCTTCCTGCTAGAAAAGGATAACAGATGGTCAATATCTCCTGCCCCTGGTTGTGCTAACACTGCTCCTAGTGCAATAGATGAAGCATCAATATGTACGTGAAATTCCTTTCTCCAATCTGGGAAAACCATAATAGGCGCAGTAACAATTTTTTGTTTCAGTGTGTCGAACCTCTGTTGACATTATTCTGTCCATTGAAACTGAAAATATTTCTTCAGAATCTTCTCCATGGGTGTTGTAATATGTGCATAACCCTTAATGAACTTCCTGTAGTATCCAGTATGTCCCAGTGCAGTGCACAACTGTCTGACTGAAGTAGGAGGGGTATATCAACAATAATGTCAATCTTGGATGGGTCTACCAACAACCCCTGCTTACACACAATATGGCCCAACAACACTCCAAAGGGTGAAAAGAAGATGCACTTCTTTAGATTCAAGGCAATTTGACATTGCCTGCACTTATCCAACATTAGTCTTAAACATTCAATATGATTATGAAATAGGCTAAAAATAGTCCAATCATCAAAATATGCTTCCAAAAATTTATGTAGAAACTCCTTGAATTCTTCGACCACCACCCTAGAAAATATGGTTGGTGCATTCTTTAATCCGAAAGGCATCACTGTGTACTGGTAGGAACCCCATTCTATTGTAAATGTGGTCTTGTGGCGATCTTCCTTGGCAATCCTGATCTGGTGATAACCTAAAAATCCATCTGTAAAGGAATATACCTCCTGTCCTCCTACATTATCTAACACTTCATATGTAAACAGTGCAGGGAATGGGTCATGCAAACATGCATCATTCAACTTTATGAGATCTACACAGATGTTGATTTCTTCTGTCTTCTTATCTTGTACCACCATAGGAATAATCCATTCTGAATCTTCCACAGGTTCTATGATTCCTACTTCCAACATTCTGTCTAGTTCAATCTTAACTTTTTCCTTATATTTAGGATTCAATCTGTAGGGTCTCTTCTTAACTGGCCTTGCATCTGGTTTCAAGGGGATTTTCATCTCTCCCATAGGCCCTTTTATGCCCTTCATATCAGTGAAATTGGCTGGGAAGAAGTCCTGATATTCATGCAGTAATTCTGTGATCTTATCAATGGTGGCATCATCCTAGTAATCTCCAACATTAGCAAGCTTAGGTGCTTTCTCTGTTCCAATATTAACTTTATTGATTTTGATCAACTATCCAATGAAAGGTAGTTCGACTCCTGGTCCTTCTACGTCTTTCTGTCCTTCCGTTTATGTGATGTTCACATTCCTAGGGTCATCGTCTTCATCATTATTGATATTGTAACATCCTTGCAGTTTTTGAAGAGGTGCGGTCCATTCATCCTCTTCTTGCTCCACAGAGAGGCTAGGGGCCTCCTCAAAGACTTTCTATCTGAAAACCTGCACAGCTTGATCCACCATGGGATACTGAATTTCAAATAAAAATGTAGCTACAAATTTCTGAGTCATACTATACCAATCTGAAGTGGTGAGGCGCACTTCTGCTTGAAGATACCAATTGATAGTACTTGCTTCAACAGTCTGCGCAGTTCCAAAAGTTTCTGACTCTTCTCAGCGAGGTTCTTTAGTCTTCCCTTCTTCTACCCTAGCAGAATCTGAATGTTCCTCGTTCAGTAATTCTTCTTCTTCTCCACTGTAGAACCCTTATTCCTATGGTGGAGGTTCATGATTCCTCTCAAACAAGTTCACCAGAGGAACTTCTTTGAAGGTTCTCCCACTGTGCGTGTGTCCGACCTCTGTTTCGTTGTCGCTGTCTGAATTCCTGAACATTAGCTTTTTCAATCTGACCCACTACTGTATATTCAGGATGTTCTTCTCATGCAATAGCATCTTGATCTTCAACTTTAGAAAATGTAAAAATTTTCCTCTCGGTCCCTTAAAGAAATATTTCTCTGCTTGGCTATATGATTCTACTCTATCAATAGAAAACTCAGTAATGTACCCTCCGATGGTACTATCAAACCAATGATCTACTACTCTTGACATGGCGTTATAAACTCTCTTGACCTTCTTGATCAACGCTGACGCCCAAACCATAGGTGGCCTAAGTCTGATTTCAAACTGGGTATTTGCTAATCTGGCTAGCCACTTGTATAGCTCCTTACGAATTCCTCCAAAGAAAATCTCGTGTATATCAGTAAAGATATACCTTCCCAACAAATCCTCTATACTAATATTAGGGTTCTTATTCTGAGCTTTAGCAAATTCCTTCTCTTGTTCTTATATCCATGTCTGAATCTCTGTCTTTGATGGAAACCACCTTGAAATTCCCTCAAGAAGATCCCGGTCCCGACAATAGAACCATTTGTTGGCATAGGGGCAAACCCAAGGTTCAGTTCTAACAATGCACCAACAATCCCTAACTACTGGTCCTTTCGACAACACTTGCAAAGCCGATGCAGTCTCACCCAAAGTAACTATAGGGGGTTGCAGGACACATGTGTCTACAACCAGAAGAAATGCAAAGTGGATCCAGGGCAACACTCTCACACATATCAACTTAGTCTTTATATTTCTTAAGCCTACTGTGCGAACTATATCTCATATCTAACACAATATTGCATTAAAAATATACCAAATATCATAAGAACAAAACATGAATCAAACACAACACAAGATATACGTGGTTCACCCTCTCCCTAGGTCTACATCCACAGAACTGCGCTTTATAATATATTAGATGAAAACATACAGTTCTATATACACTCTTAGCTTGCATATCTCTCTTTGTTTCTCTTCCTCTCTTCCCTCTCTGTGCACCCAACTGCAGGGTTGATCTTCACACCCAACTGAAGATCTTACAACATTGACTTATCTCACCTCACAATACTTCTCTCTCAACAATAAAAACAATCAATCATCATAAATAATCGAACCCATCCCAGGTCCTCTTGAACTTTATTTATACATTACAACGACTCTCAGACAACCTTAGGCAGAAACCTAGGTGTCAAAACCCTAAATACCCAAACCTTAGGTCAACTTGACCTACGTTTTCAGGGCTTCACTATCATGTCTTTCCTTCTTTCTTGAGAGGTGATTGAAAGCATCCATTGGTGGCTTCTTCCACTTACTGATTCGTCCACGATCCAACTTCCTTGCTGATATTTCTTCCTTGATATCCCCATCCAATGGATTTCTTTCTGTTAATTCGCTCCGTCTTTTATGCTCTTTTGGCCACTTCGACCCAATCTCAGTCAACTTGTCTTCTGTGCATTTCACACTTCGTGCTTCTTTCCTTAATATTCACAACCTTCCATAACTAAGGGCCAACAAACCCATACAAGGATTTATTCAATCTTCACACATGTGTCTTTCTATCATGTGTCTCAAAGCCTTGTGGCTACTCCACATACACTTCCTCTTCTATTACACCATTTAGAAAAGTTGTCTTCACATCCATCTATGTACCTTCCACTTCATATTGGCTTCTAGCACAAGTATGGTTACGATTGAAGTGTTTCTTGCCATAGGGGAAAACGTCTCCTCATAATTGATTCCTTCCTTCTGGGAGAAACCACGTGCTACAAACCTTGCCTTGTATTTGTCAATACTTCCATATGCAGAGTGCTTCATCTTGTAAATCCACTTGGAAATTACAAATGTTTTGTCTTATGTTATAGGAACCACATCCCAAACATCATTCTTCATTATGGACTGATACTCTTTAACTATGGAATCCTTCCATTCTTCCTTTCCTGCAACCTCTTTATAACAAGTAGACTCAACATCAATAATATCACTTAGCAATGACACTAAAACAGAGTATGGTTTTGGTCTCTAGCTTTCTCTGAATGTTCCATCTGGGGCACCATACTTTTCTATGTCCTGAATGATCTAATGAGCCCAAGTTGGTTTTATTTTCCTACTGGTTTCTTGAGGGGCATCCCCAAGTCTTTGTGGTTCCATCATGTCATGATATTCATGATCACATTCTCCTTGTACAATATTATTGTCTCTCTCTGCATCTGTAATCCTGGGAGCTGCTCGTCTATCTCATGTCTCAAACTAGAGGCTATATAACATGTTTCCTTATGCAACCTTCAATGTGGATCCCTCTTAGAACTATCACTGGTGACCTTCCTGGAACACGCACATCTCCATGGTAACCTCCATGGAATTTGTGAGATTACCTTCCCGATACAAGTAGAACAAAACCAAAAGTATTTCCAATATAATAATATTTTCATTAGTGCATATATATGGTAACAATAATGAAGAGTGACTTCATGGTAATCATCATAACATTACCAAGGTGTCCTACCTGAAGGTAAAGCAAGAAATATCTCCTAAATGAGATGTTGGTTCGTAAGCGCAATAAACATTTATATCAATAATATTCACATGCTACCAAGTATTCATTTTATCTAACAGTAATAGATCCTTTTCAAATACTATTTTCAATACTATAATGTTTACTTGCAATGTAGCAACTATCAAACTTGACACATCCAAATTGGGAACTTATTCAATCAAACCTAGAACCTAGAGTCTTATCTCCAAGAATGAATGATGTTTCTTTTATTTCGTGTCTCCATTTACAATGACAAGTATTCTCTCCAACCTATCCCCTGTACTAAGACAATATGATTTCTTGATTAAAATATTAGTTAGGGAACACGATACACAGAAACTCAAAAATCTCACCCTTAATCAATATTTTAGCTTTAGTTTTTACCAGGGGTTAGTATGCTATAACTTCAATACATCATAATGAAACGATAAGATCCTACTATTTTTTTAACAATTAGAGGCATATAAAAAACAATCAAACCTGGAGTGTTGGATATGAGAGAGAATCCTTGTAATCGGCCATGTGCTCAAAAACACCACTATCAACAACCATGTGTCATAATACATATTCTTCACTTGTGTCTTCTTCTTTGGATTTATCATGATCATCTTCTGCGGCATGAGCATGACACTTTCCTTTAAATAATCGAGATAGGGAATCGAACATTTGCTTGGGATTTTTCAGTGATGAGACGTGAGGGATCAAGTGGTCCTTGATAGAATCAATAATGATTCTCTTTTCCATCACCATATCCTTCTTATGCTTATCTTTTGATTCATCTCCCTCTAGCTCAAAAACTTCTTCCTTGATGAGATTTTCTAGGTCATTCTCTTTGAGAATGAGAATGAGAATTAATTTATACTTCCAAGCTTGAAATTTATCAGGTCCCTCAAGCTTCTCATCAATCTTGGTGCTTGGTTCCATCCCGCCCTTAAAATATGATAAGAAATTTTCAAATAACAAGTGTTTATGAACTTACCAGAGAGAGTAGCTGCCAAGACGTCTAGGGTTTTATGGGAAAACCCTAAATTTAAAAAACTTTGAATTTTAGAATTCCTCTCCAGAGAAAAGATGTGCCCTCCCAAGGCGAGTTCACTGATGGTCTTAGCTTGATCAAATTCCTCTTGAAAATGTGTGACATCACCATATAGGGTTTTGCAGTTGCAACGACAACTGCAGTGGTTGCAGTAGTTGTGGTGGTAAAACTTATTTTATATGAGAATCTAGTCTCAGGAGGCAGTGTGCTAGGGTAATTCAAGTTTCCTAGTGGTCTTATATTCCCCCAAAATTTCCTCTAAGCGATGCAAATGACTTCTTTCAGGCCTTCTCTGATACCATGTTAAAATTCTTCTTAAATAGTTAAGTGTGTTAACATTCTTTAACTTTATAGAATTAAAACACTAACCATAACAATAAGGGTCACTGAAAGAAATACATCCAGAGCATTACACAATATTTACTTGGGAAACCCTCATGGGGGAGAAAACCCAACAAAACTTCTTTAGTATAGATTCTTCAACAAGTACAATATTTCTATAGGAGAGATCTCACCACAATAGAAGATAAACCAGAAATCCTAGACCATAACAGAGTAGTGCACCACTTGAGAAGGATAGGTGACTAAGACTCTCCTTGCCACTGGTTATCCTCCTCAAACTTGCACACTATAGAGCTAGAGAGATTGTGTTGTGTATTGTCTCAATTGAGGTGCCTAGCCTCCTTATAGATACAAGTTGTGCCCCCCCAATAATTAGGTCAGGTCCGACCTGACCACTTTATCTTCTAATTTATATTTGACTTGTCTAGGTACAATAGGGATGACTATAATAAACAATGTCTTTTAGGGTTTTGTCATTATAAGAATATCTTCTGAATCTACTCAATATTCAACATTATACACTTCTTGTGTCACCCACACTATATATGTGTCTCTCTTGTTTGTTTCACAAGTGTTCTCTTCACATCTCTTCGTTTCTTGGATGTATGCTTAAATGACTAAGTGTTAAGACTGTTAGCAAATTGTTTAAGTATACAAGAGAGTTTCACTAGAGTAGGAGTGTGACTCACCCATAGCATAGAACAAAGTACATGTATGTTCTAGGTGAAGAGGCATAGTCCATATGAGGTATCCTTGGTGTTTCCAAGTAGCCAAGTGAGAAATGTCATGGTGTCGCACACCCTCAATAGGAGAACAATCACAAGATTCAAGCAGACATCCTGTGGGGACGTGACATATGATATTAGAGTAGTTTTGGCTCTTCACCACTATCTCAGTCAGAGTGGTGTTGTTAAGGTGCATTGCAGTTGGTTTCAAAATTTTTTGTGAAGGAATTTCAGTGGAAACGTTCGCAGATTTGGTGAACGGTTTGGTAGAGTGAACTAGTTCATCACAAAGACTTTGCATCAGACTTATGACATAGGTTCCAGTTGATAGTGCGGTGGAAGGTTGATCTGGGTGCACACCTTGTATAGACAAAGCACATATTTTGTGGTGAAACGAATCAATTGGAAAGGGTGGGTGATCATAGAACTCATCATAGAGTTCATAATAGGAATTTTTGCAGACTTGATCACAAAGGTAGTTTGGGCGTAAACTTTGTGAAGGTTCAATAAGGTGGAATGAACTTTCACAGAGACAGTTTGGGTGAAAACTTGGTTGGTTTGATTTGTGATGGAAGTAAGTGTTAGACCTATGTGCACACCTTGAGAAGACTAGGAATAGAGTTCACAGGGTGAACCAAGCACTTGGGTAATGCAAAAAAATGTAGGACTTATTGTAGGACTTGTCATAGATCTAACCAAATAAGTGATCCTAGAAGTGATCATAGAAGTGGTCGTGAAGTGGAGTAGTTCTGGGTTGTAGAAAGTTAAAGCACTTGGTTGTGTTGGACGACTTGGGGTGACCTAGAGAAGATTCATAACAAGGAAATTGGTTGGGAACATTTATATCATGACATCTTTGTTCCTTGCATCACTGAGAATGATAGTTGACTTGAGCTGGGTTGTTGGAGGAGTGGGTTGACTGAAACCTTCAGATGAGATAACTCTTCATAGACTTACGATAGTCATTTAACAACAATATGACTTGGTAGTCGGGTGGTTTTTTCTTGGTGCCTCAAAGCATAAGAAGTCAAGGTGCGAATAGGGTAGGACAATGGAGATGAGTTTGATCGATTGCATGAGAAGTTTGGGACTTAGATTTATTTTTGAAGTGGACATATGGAATAAAATTTATATTGTAGTGAAGGTGCGATGCAAGTTTATGTAAATGCAAATGGTTATTGAGAGAGTTCATGCAGAGAGTTGGTCACCTGGACAATTGAAGGTCTAGGACAATAGACTTGAACCATGGGTGCAACGAAGAATGTTGTTGGAAAGGTATGGTTGGTTTTGAGTTCTTGCATTTCCTAAGTGTTGTAGTGAGTTCTTTGAAGGGAAGTCAGATGACTTGGTCATTCAACTGTAATCCATTTCCATGGTGAAAATCAATAGAATTTAGGGTGGCTCAGGTGGTGGAGATTCGAAGAAGTCATGTAGCAGTTTGGGACGCCTAGATTGGGAGAATGTGTAGAAATATTGGGGAAAATTTCTTGGACTAGTACTATGGTGGACTTAGGAAGATTTGGATGCATTCACATAGGTAGCTTGAGGAAGCTACCTAACTCTTGGATCAATCACCTTGGTGCTTGGTTCCTTAGAAAATTTTGTTGAGTCAGGTGGTGACTTGAAAAATCACGATGATAGTGCCAACGTTTGGATGCTTGTAGGAGGTGAAATATAGTTTTGTTCTAGGAGATGGATGGAGTAAGAAAATAAGACGACCAAGAATTACTGGCAGTTGAACTGAATGGGAAGAACTCAGACTGAGTGACTGGGGTGGTGTTTTCCCACCTTTTGTATGTGACATTTGATGAGGTAGAGTGCACCTTGGTGACTTGCAAATGATTGTGTAATGACTAAGAGGTCTTAAGTGGGTCGTTGTTTGAGGTTGAAAAAAGTATTGGTTTGAACATGTCTATGACATGGAAGTTATTCAATGTGACCCATTATACTTGGAGACATTTGGATAGTTCATTGGGACATTTGAGGAGTGTGAGTGCGTTGTCCACACTCATCACAGATGTTGAGTTGCAGAGAGGTGACTTGAAAAAAGAAGGTGAGTTGAGGACTTGCCTTGGTTTGGAGGATTGTGAAAACAAGTAGATTACAACATGAAGAGGTTACTTGGACATGTGAATTTCTCTTGATTTAGGAAACATGGTTGAGGGTGAAACCTAACCATTCCAAGGCATAGAGAGACAGGCATAGAAACATGGTCGTGTGATGAAGTAATGGGTAAAGACAATTTGGAGGTGTAGTTCTTGGTGTAGATGAGATGTTTCATATCCAAAGATGAAGATGACGATATGGAGAATTAAACTAAGGAAGGAATACTTGTGGACTTGATTAAAATTTGAGTCACAAGGGAAGATCTGGTTGGATGTGAAGATGCATGGTGATTTCCCTTGATTATTTGCAGACTTGGATTCCATACAAACAATGTTTAGAATATTGTCTTACTGTGCCACGAGGTGGGCAACAGAGCCAAGTTATCACAAACAAATTTTTTTTGGGGTGCCTTCATAGTGCAATAAGAAGAGGGGTGACCTTGGATTGATATTAGGTTGTTGTGTAGATGGACCGAATTGTGAAAGGAAGTGACAATGCCTTGGACATGTTTAGCATTCTCAAGGAATGTGTGTGATATTTAAACACTTGGAGTGTTAGTGCACGAGAGCATGATTCAGAGGTCAAAGTATGACTGAACCAATAGGTTTGAATTGAAACACTTAGACATTGTGGAGGATCTCCTCGATGAATATTGGATGTGGCAGTAGTGAGGCATGGGTGGACACTTGTCTTAATCTTTGGAGTTGGATGGAGTGACTGAGATGTGAAATAAAATACTAAGTCCAAGCATGAGGAAGTGCATTCTCATGAGTTGGGTGCAACGATTGGACTAACTACCCAATTGGTCCAAGGCATGGGGGATATCAGTGTGTAGATACATCACATATATGGTTGAAGTATGGATGCAACAAAAAGTTCACAAGAGTTCAACACTTAGACATTTTTCATGAGGTTGCAACATCAGTTGAGGAAATAACATAACAGAAAGTGATTGTCGCAACATGACATTGGAAGCTTGGGAATTTCAGAAAGAGTTGGGAAGAGATGTCCTTCCAATGTAGCAGACATATTGGTCACACAAAAGTTTGGGCATAGGGCAGTGTAGATGGTTTCATAGGTTGCAGATGATTGCAGTGTGAGTAGGAAACTTGGGGTTTCCACTTTGATATAAATTTGGGGTTTCAAGTTGGCACAAAACTTGGGGTTTCTGACATAATTAGTTGTGATGGGAGCATGATTTCAGGCAGAGACTTAGAGATCACATATTTTGTGGATGTTGCTAGGACGACAATGAATTGAGGTGGGGGAGGATGTAAGGTCTTTAGCTAGAAGGTCATGGATACCCTCTCCCAATTCCTCAAGGAGATGGAACTTGGGGTTGCTTTGACAACTAAGAGTCGCACTAGTTGGGAAATGTTGAACCCATACACTTATTTTCTTTTCTTTCACTCTTCCATACTTCAAATTTTTATGATCCCACAAGAATTCTGTCATAACATACACACTTTTGTTTTCTGTGGCCTACATATTGTATCATACTTAGCCACTTTCCTATATCTTGGCAAGTTCACGGGTGGCAAACTCATGAATGCATATTTTATTCTTTCATAAGGCTACTACCAATACTTATCTTCTTTTTCTTTTTCCATGGACTAGTAAACTCATGGAATCGTGCTCTCGTTAAATTATTTCTTCCATCTCTGACTCCCATCCATGAAATGTCATATTTCTTTCACTCTTATTGAGTTATATTTAATATTGATTCTACAGACTCAACTACTAAATTTAATTTTGAAAAGGTCGTTATTAAATGACATTTTTCTCGAGGAAATTACATTTAATTCCTATATTCATCCATAAAAAATAAAACTTAAGTATTATTATCTTACCATTGTTCTAAGTAGTGATACAAGGAATTTCATCAAACTGGTGAATATGGATCAGAGAAAACAACAATTCTATAGATATACTTTGAATTTGTTCGCCAGAGAAGACCGTAATTATCACTGGTCAAGATCTTATTAGTATTATGCAACATCATCAGACAAAGACAATAATAAAATTTGAACCTCAGGAATGATTCTTACTGGTTCTATTCCTGAAGTTTTCAACTGTAAAGAAGTAGTCACCTGATGCATAGATAAATTTGTTTAGAATAGAAGGACAATTCTATTGTAGAACGATTCCCCTATTTCATTGCCACCATCAGTCTTCAAAAAATTGTTGAAATTACCAGAGCCAAATCTCACCTATAAAGGAGATGAAGCCAAAACTTTTCTTAAGGAAAAAATAATGGAATAGAACTCCTACAAGAGTATTTGCAAGACCCAACAAAATTTCACAATATTTATCCAGGATTTAGGTGAGTTCTCTGAAAGACCCTTATCGAGAAATTTCTTGGATTTTTACTAGAATCACTGGTCAGGATTCTACTATGACTATTCCTCGGTTGGATGTATATATTCTACATTTTACAGTCCATCAAAATGTTTTCTTTGATTGGGCGAAAATTGTGTCTAAAGAAGTATTTGCACAATTAATCAATTTTAAGAGTGAGAAGAAGTTTTACATGGATTCTTATCTGATATTTTCCATTACATACTGTCATATTTTTAAAGGCTTGAGTATTGGAAAGCAGGTAAATTCCAAGGCCAATCCTATGACCATGTGGTATAAGGCCATGTGGAGACAAAAGGTTGTTCATCATTTTTATGAAGTTTACAATGATTTTGTGTATGTATTCAAAAAATTTCTCTTTGGAGAAGATACTTATAGACTTTTGTTGGAAGAATCTGCTTTTATAAACACAAAGGGAGTTCTGGAGAAAATGGATGATTACAATATTATTAGAATTTTCTGTTCTCATAAGAAACCTCTTTTTCTTCCTTATTATGTTCCAGATAAATTATTTATCATAGAAGTAGCAAGACAATATAAGTTATGGTTTCATGTTTTCTATGAAAAAAAGAAAAATAGTTTATTCCTTTGCCTTGGAAAGTGGGTGAAGTTCTATTGAGAGGAATTGAAAAAAATGATGAGTTCGCTTCACATTTTGACTAGTATAATTTAAAATTTGCAGAAGAAATTAAGGGGTTTGATCCAATAACCTCTTTAATAATCATATGATATCAGTTGGAATTAGTCCTGCATTGGTTAATACCCTTATATTTGGAGAAGAAGAAGGAAATAGTCATGACCCTCCTATTAAGGGTATTAAGAAAAATTATGGTGACATAGAGACTATTGTAAGTACTATGGAACATTACAAGCAAAGAGGAAGATCATCAGGTGAAAGAAATGCCCAATATACTATTGTTTCTCATAGAAGTGTCTTACCTAAAATAAATTCTTATTCTACAACAACCCAACAAAGAAAATCCTCAAATAATAATTCAGGTGACGATGGAGAGAAAAACCCTTCTCAAGGAAACTTGGAAAACCCTCATAAATTGAAAGTTAAAAGGAAAATAACCAATTCTCAACAAGAAGGGGGAGAACAAAACATACCTGAAAATAATATTCTCTTGAAGACATGGATTTAGATGTTGATATTGAAAATATCCGGTTTCTAGATGAAGAAGAGAAGATACATGAGAATATACAAATAGAAATGAATATATTGAGATTACATTACAAAATTTATCAATTTACCTTAGAGAAATTGAAGGTGAATTATTTCATATCAATTTCAAGCAAGAAGTGACCGTTCCTCCCTTAAGAGAATATATTCAAGAATGGTTAAACAAGTCTTTAATCAAAATTTATGAAACTCCAATGGAAGGAGTTAATACCGTTAATGCAACCACAACCAACAAGGATACAAAAGGTGCATCAACAAGCAGATGAAAAAGAGAGATTCCATCACACTAAGTCCATACTAATCACATACTTTCTTCCTTCTCAGAATTCATATAGTTGTATTTATTCTTTTACTAGAAAAATATAACCGAGTCCTAATAACCTCCTCGTTGTCTTCTTTCCAGATCTTGCTGCTCGCACTCTACTCCATAATATTTTCTCTTTTTCATACTTCTTGTGTATATTTTATGGTCCATGGGAGCCCCAATCCTAATCCATTTATGGACAAACGCCTTTGAATTTATGATATTGTAATAGACCATATTATCTTTTGAGAAATTCTAGAGAACAATTTTGGAGTTGTTTTTGAATGTATTTTATAACTCCGAGTTTTGAGTATAAGATATTTGAAATAATCTTATCAAATTCTCTTTTTGATCTTAATAAGTAGTACTCTTTCAAAGTTATCTTGTGCTATTGGACCATTCTCTTTTAATTTGAATGTGATCAGAAATATATGAAACTATGATGGATGTGAGGAAATATTTGTTATTTTCTATAATTTATTTTCAGTATGTGTGATGTTTGAGGTTCTTGGTCCATCTCTAAGGAATTCTCCATTAAAATTTATTTTTTTTCAATTTAAATTTTCTTGAGCTATAAAGATTTGAATTTTGTCATTTGCCATAATTCTCTATTATTTGATATAAGATATCCAAAGAAAAATCCTTGAAAGAAAAATAGAGGATTACCACCTCTATAGAAACACAGGGGAATATTTATATTCTCGTGAGGTTTCCATTTTAGTATTGAAAGATTCAAACATCAACAGGAAATTGGGAAACTTGGGCATGCAAACATGCCAAGGGGATTTCCCAAGAATGAGGCGAAGCATCGGGCAAAATAAACCAAGAGAAGGGGCATACCAAAGAGGTTGTTCAGGAACGCCAACATGAGGAGCGCACCAAGGTTGGGTTGCGTCGGTCCCAAGGGACACGACAATTGATGGGTGCACAGGTACGTTTGGGTGCACCAAGTCCATGAATGGGCATGCCAATTCATTTGGGTGTGATGGTTTGCGAAGGGGAACAATACAACCAAATGATGTAAAGATTTGTGATGGTGACCTTTGGAGTCCATAAAAGAGAACAAGGGAACACAACCAAGGAAGGATATTTTAACAACAAGGAGATTAAGATTAGCTTTGCAATTCAGAGGTAGAATTGGACGAAGAGAGGCGAACTCCCTCAAGGAGCCAAGTCACTCCACATGGGAGGACTTGTGCTGCCTTGAGGTGATTCTGTGGATAGAGTTTGGGTGACCTTATTTTGGGTTGAGTTTGGGGAAGCATTGTCATAGGTTTGGGTGAGGTAGCTATGAGACAAAACCACAAGTCTATGTGAAGTCTTGTGACAGAGAAGAGACAGTGAGTCTGCGGTGGGCACATGGATAGGGTGCACCATAGGAGTTGCGAAAGTTGTTACGATGGATGAGACTTGGTGTGAGGAATCTATGTATGAGTGTCTTAGTGAGGTGAGGTGAGTCATGTGACTTTTCCCCAGTTGTAAATTGAGTTGATAGTGCTCATATTATAATTGTTTCATAATAATAAGACTTAGTCGGGTGTTTGACACATCTTGTACTGCTTGCACTATATCTATGCATCTCTTGTTTGTTTCACAAGTGTTCTCTTTGTTTCTTGGATGTATTCTTAAATGAATAAGTGTTAAGACTATTAACAATTTTCTAAGTATACAAGAGAGTTGCATTAGAGTAGAAGTATGACTCGCCCATATCCTAGAACATATTATGGGTATGTTCTAGGTGAATAGGTGTAGTCCAGATGAAGTATCCTTGGTGTTTCCAGGTAGCAAAGTGAGAAATGTCACGGTGCCACATGCCCTCAAGAGGTGCATGATCACAATATTCAAGAAGACATCCTATGGGGACGTGACAATTTTCCAAATACAAATATAGAGTATTCAATGAATCTGATAAACAAATAGAGAAAAGAAGCATACTTGTATGTACATGAGAAGTTCATGAAATTTATAACAACTATATGATCATTTTAAAAGTTCTTCACAAGTTTCCATGGAAAAGAGAAACATCTTTGAGAATCTATGCCAAGGACTATCAAAAACATTTCCTCCTAGTTCTGAGATATCTTCATGAAGCTTTGAGGAAAGACCACTTCTGCAACAACTTATTCTTCTATAGGTTCTTATGGGGCAACAATATCTTCCCCTTAGGAAATTTATCCAGTTGATTTCTTTATTGTTGATCCTTTTGTGGCAACAATAGGGCCTTATGAGGGTGGTTCTTGTGTGACATCCTTAGGTATAGTAGGTGTTGGTTCTTGTGCGACAACACATATTTATTTAGCAGTCATGTGGTTGGTTCTTGTACGAAAAACATAGGCTTGGTGGGTGTTGGTTCTTGTGTGACAACACCTATTTATTCAACAATCCTATAGTTGGTCCTTATGTGACAACCACATTGGTTATTGGTACTGGTTCTTGTGTAGAAGTACCAATATCATCCTTGGAACTTTGATATTTATGAAACTTTTGTAATGAGGGTGGATCTGTGAAGCACTTACTAAGAATATAACCATATTGCAATATCTGTAGCACATTATTAAATGTTTGGAAATGAAGGAAGTGTGCTAGACAATATTAGTAGAATGAAGGTAGAAAAAGAAGCCTATGATGGATTGGTAGCAACAAGCTCTTTTTATTCAACAAATATTGAAAGTATAAAGGTAGATCAACCTTGTAAGTGGACTAATTTACTTTATTGGGTGGGTTAGGAGTGGGTGGAGCAGGGTTTTATGGAGGTCTTGTGAAGGAAATAAGTATGTTGAATTTGTGATGTGATAACAATGGTTTCATAAATGATATTTCAAGGAAATTGTTCACTTTCAAAGTTAACCACATAAGCAAAGGAAACTTTATTAACTTCAACAAACAATTTGACCCGGAAGAGATGTACGAGCATACCGTGGTGATTTATATATTATTGAAGGGATATTGTTAAAAAATGGAATTAATGGTGTAGTAATGGGACTTGGTTTCTATAGTACTGGTCTTGAATTGATGGCCAAATAAATTCCTCATTTGTCTTGTACTTTGTCCATTTGCAATGTCCTTGTGTTGTAGGTCAACAACTTGAACAATTCTGCAACAAGTTCCTAGAAACTTGGTCTTCAGACATAGTTCACCCAAGGAATCAACATTACATTATA
>ML833378.1:61944-84581 GCA_009831015.1 Picea engelmannii
TCTGAATGACTGAAGCATCGGTGCCCAGATCCACAGTTGAGATTGAATTTCGAACCCCCCCCTGACCGTTCTTCTTTTACCGGTGGGGGTGGGGGAGTCTGGAATGTTGGTTAAACGTTGCGCTCAAATCTACGGTCCAGCGGCAGGCGCATTGATGGACGATTGATGGTATTTTTTGGACCCCCGACCAGTCTAATTTTAATCGGGGGGGAGGGTATGGAATGGAATGGTTTTTTGGCGGGCCCCCTCCTCTAACGTGGTAGGAATCCATTGCTCCAGATTCCCACCACTTATCGCAAACCATTTTTCCACTTACCACTTACCATTTTCTGACACACCCTTGTCGCCCCATGACATCATTTTCCACTTATTCTAATAATGGTCACATCTCATAACTCTGTCAGTCCATTCCCCCTATTCACCCATTACAAGTCCTTTCACCATGGTCAGTCCCCAATCAACACCCTCCACATCACCCTATCGTATTTGTCATTCGTTTTTACCTACCATATCACGCTCCAAAAGACCTGTTGACCATTTATTACAGGCTAACTTATCTGTTAGCCTGTTGATCTGTCTTTCACGCCCAACGAGTATCCATTTGCTCAAAACTAACCCTTCTCCTTCATTCTCCCATTGCTTGCCTTGTCCTCGCACCAGAGAATTTTCCTTGTCTTCTCTTCGATTCAATCAGTCGTCCAAAACCACAGTCATCCCCAAAATGTTTTGTTTGAATTGCAGGTACTTTCACAGTGATGGCACAAAAATCCAAGAAAGTAGAAGCCAAGGAAAATCATTTCCTCCCACCTCCTGTCGACCTCGATAGGATCCTATTGACTGAAAAACATCATCTAATCGTAGATACAAGGTGTGAATTTGACTTCGCGGATTTGCAGTCGTGGCTCAAAGACACCTTATTAGATCAGAGCAATGAAAATTGGGCTCTAAGAGTCCAACATTCCTCTATATATTTTCCCCCAGATCCACCACTTTCGTGAATTTTCCCTCAAATTCTAGGCTCATTACCTCCTTGAACAGAGAACCATAGTCTCATCATCAAGAGAAACTATGTTCTTCATCACACTAGAAGCCATTGATCAGATGATGCAGATACCCAGAACTGAATCCGCCTCTCCTTTTAATCTTGAAGTCATAACAGAGTTGTACCAGAAACTATCTTTCCCTCAGAGAGCCCAAATTTTTGAGCTTTTCCTCCCACAAGATGCTCAGCTCCCCAAGACAAATCCCCCGTATCCTTCCTCCCTGTTCTCAAAGAAGGGAAACCAAGTCATTTCATCGCTCTATTCTCTGCTTGGTTATTTTTCAGACCAATGGGTGGATGAACCCATATTGGGTTTTCTGTCCATTTTCTCTACAGAGGAAAGGCCCACCACATAGTTTGACTACAGCACTTTCCTGGCGAGCAGTATTCATGAGCAGCTTTCAAATTTTTCCACAGAGGGCATGTTCTAGTATTCCTCCATACTGGATTACATGTTCACTTTATTTCAAGTGGATAGGTTCTCTTTCTCAATGCAGAAAATGGACAAGAACGGGAAGCTGCAGGCGGTAACATCTTGGACTTCGCTACTCAGATGGAATTCCACAAAGTTTAGTTCCAAACATTTTATCAAGAAATTTTACCACCCAATGGTGAGTATGCTCAGCAGTAGACCAGAACCAAGAATAAATGAGGAGCTTCAGAGGATCTTACACCTCTCAAACCTTGCAAAAACTAGAGATTGGTATCTTTACCAAAACCACACTGAGATCAGAGTATATGGATGCGAGTTAGCTCCATACAAACTGCCCAAGTATCTTCTCGTGAGAACATATGTCCTGGAGTATATAAGGCAAATGATTAACTCAGAGGACATACATTTTGTATCTCTGAAGAAGAAACAACAGCTTAGAATTAAAGGGAAAATAGGGTCTTTCATCGGTAATAGCCAAGGTGTCGGGGACAAAGAAGACAAACTTTTGAAAGAAATGGAGTTCCATGTTAGTTTCCTATGGCACTATGATCCATGCAGGATAATTTCGGAGATGAGGGTTAAGAATAAAAATGTTCCATATGTTCATACACCCAAGCCTGAGATAGAAAAGTTTGCAAATCAAACAGAATGGGAGTCGAACACTCTGGTAGAGATAGAACAGCAGGACCTTTCGGTCACTAGCTCACAGACAACTACACCACATGTTCCCAAGGAGAAAAGACTCAGGAAGGATACTTCACCTTCCGTCATTGAAGTCTCGGCTGAAGATTTCCAATTACACACCAAAAGGCTAAAATCCAGTCATACAATTGACACGGATGGCGAAAAGGAAACCCAATCCACTACTGCTATGGAAGGTGATCAGTCATTTCCTATCACAAGCAGCAAGTAGATTATGTCTACAATTTCATCCAAGAAGCCGACGGATACCTCACTAATTGACCAGACAAGTAAAGGAGGATCGAAGTTGAGTTTTTTTTAGAAGTATGATCTGATCAAGAAAAGGAATCTGACACTGACCAACAGTACTTATGATCAGTTTTGTAAACAGACATCAATAATGCAGCATAGGCTATTTTCAGCATTCGACATAGAGAATGGTAGAATGCACATGTATTTTCTACAGGCACAGGTGCCTGACCTGAAGGTAATCACCGATTACAAAAGGGCAACGTTCGAGTTTCATACTAGAGATGTGCACCCTGCCGATCAAATGGATTTGCATAGGCAAACTGAAGAAATGGTTTTCTCCACTTTGGCACATGCTTCTACTACAGCTACTAAATTAGAGGTCTCTCTAAGCAATGTTCAGACATAGCTAAAGTTAGAGAAGATATCATCCTTTGCAAAGGATAATATAATTAATACGTTGGAAGAATTGGTCCTCAAGATCGGGTATGACCCCTCAAATGTGAAAGCAGTCGAGGAGATGCTTAAAAAGAAAAATGCAGATATAGCATCTCTAAGGAAACAGCTGAAACTACCACCAATGGAAGATGCACAGGCAAAGGAGATAGCAGAGACAGAAGGTGAGAAGGACAAGATGCTCAAGGTGATCATGGAGCAAAACGCACAATTGAAAGAGATGGAAGCAGAACTGGAAATGTTAGTGAAGGAGAAAGAACAATCAACGCATATGGAAGTCATTCCATTGAGCGCAGTTCCACTCACAGGAGTAAGCACAACATCTGTAGTAGAAATTCCCTCAGCAATTCCACTAACAGCTCTGGAAAAGACAGTAGAACTGGAAAAATCCATGGAGGAGATGAACTTGCAATAGACAGAAATTAATAGACTTAAAAAGGAGGTTGAGAACCTTCAGGAACTCAAGTCTTCTTACCAAACTAGTTACTCCATGGAGAAACAAACATCAGACAAGCTCAAACAGGAATTGCAGCACCTTCAAAAGAAAACAGTGGCAGGAAAAACACTTGTTGAGGCCAAAGAAAATATCTAGATGGATATCTCCAAATCCATAAATGAAATATGGCCCATGGTGCAAATCATGTTCAAGCAAAACGAACTAGTACAAGGGAGCAAGCAGGCTATCGAGAAAATAAGAGGAGAACTGGGAGAGATGCCCACAGAAGCCACTGAGATCATTAATTTCATGAATTCAAAAACCAGGGAGGAGTTAGAGGATTTGAAGGTTGAAGATAGAATGGAAACCATCCTCGAGGTCAAGAGGGTTCTGACCAAAAGAGGACTAATGCTACAGTTGGAGGAGAAGGTCCAGACTATGGACACAGAAGTGCAAAACTTTTTCGGTAAAATCGAATCTTTGCAAAAGAAAGGTCTCCCTAGTTTAATGGTCTTAAATGACAAGTTAATGACCCTTCCTGATTATAAACAGAAGCTGGCCACAGTGGCCAAAGATAGTTCAAAATTTTTGGGAATACAGGACAGCATAATGGGCAAGGAGTTCTTAGAAACATTGCAACCAGACATCAGCATACAGCACGAGATCCGGTATATTTTCATCGTCAAGCCAACTTTTTCCAAGTATACAGAGATGGATGAAATATACTGAATACTACTCAAAGTCATCATTCCCAGTCATCTTCGGTGGGAAGAGATATGCAATCTAATCGAGTATGCGATGAGGTGTCCAAGCCTTGTCAGTAATCTGGTCCGACGAAGTCATGCAAATGACTCACCAACGGTTTTCCCCATAAATCAACATGAAGATTGCAACACATCATCAACAGTTCCTGAATTTTTGTATCTTGTTGAGTTAGTTAGCTAAATTTAGAATCTGCCACGTCCTGATATTTAATGACAGGATCGTATGTAATTTTTATTATAAATACTTCAAACTTCGAAGTACCAAGGGTTGATCTTTATTCCCTGTAAGCCATAAAGACTGTAATTGTTTATCAAGAGATCTTCCAGTAATACAAAGGGACTTTCACAGGATTCTCGCGTGTTGTTCGTTGGTGATGTTTACTTTTCTGTGTTAAATGTTTTTCTCGCTCAGTCGTCATATTGTTTTCTAATCTAATATTTTAAAAGTAGCGCATGTTGCAGGATTTATCTTTGTATACCCTGTTTCTGACTTTTAAAGATCTTAATGTTTATCTTCTAATATTACAGTGAAGAAATTCTTAAATGCTTCTTTACTTTAATTGATATTCTCATGTTTTTTTCTATCCATCACTTTACTGCTAAAGAATCTAGTGAATGCATCATCTTACCCTGTGAAAAGATTCTTTTTGTTCCTGTTTAGATCTCTATCTTTATAATACAAACCCCATAGCCCAATGGATGTGTANCTCAAAGTTAAAACATATCTAAATCATACAGAGAGATCCCTCTCTGAAGCTGGTAGGGCTAGATTCTAGTTTCGAAGTGGTTGGATAAAGTTACCTCTGGCAAATTTCTTCTACTCTGACAACCTCTGGGAATTTACAGAGCGATAACATAGTGGCGACCATACTGGGGACCTAAACAAACTTTCAATCCCACGATTTATTTTCCCTAGAAGAAAAAATTATTTCTGAACTAATCATAAATATGAGAAAGAGATAATGTTCAGAGGTTGTTAAAAGTTTGTACATAGTAATTTTGGATTCATAAAAATAAAAAGATATAAAAATTAAAAATCTAGCTCCTAAAAGAGCTTATACTCGATATCACCCAGACCCAGAACCTGCAGTAGTAATTGATAATCCAGAATAGTTACTCATAAATAAGACTATTGCAGAAGGTTCAGGGAGTCATAGTCCCATTCACAGGTCCCCTTCTCTTCCAGAGAAACTTGTTTCCCTCCAGGATATCAACTTTGACACCACTTTTGAACAAAGCCTATTTAGAACGAAATCTAATAGCTTTGTGACTGAAATCGTTTTAGATCAAACCATCCTGCAACCATGGACCCCTGAAATACTATCTCCCAGGGTGGACCCTAATAAAAAATTCCTTAAAGAATTTGATAAGCTAGAAACTTTGGTAGAAAATTTTGATCAAGATTTACACCAAGCCCACTTCCAGCAGTCGATTGAACTTTCTGCCATAACTGTTGCTATAGCTTTTGTAAAACCTCAACCCACTCACTCTGTGCCTGCTAGTCCTTCATCCTCTTCATCTTCTGTCACCTCCCCACCCATCATCCAAGTTGTTGTCCCGCCTCCTCCACCTATCATGGTAGCCAAATATGCTCCTTTGGTGTTGGCCGCACCTCTACACGCTATTCCCCCGGACTATCAAACACGACTTCCACAGTTCGATGGTACTGGGCCCTTGAACGCACAACAACACATTGATAAAATTAATGACTATTTTGACTTGCAGGAAGTAGATGAAGCTGACGTTCAAATGAGACTATTTACGCAGAGTCTGACTGGGGATGTTAAGAAATGGTACAAAGACTTACGTGTTTCTTCTATGGTTGAACTTACAACGATTCAAATAATTTTTCTGGACAGGTGGGAGGTAAATAAAAATCCTCTCCAGATCTTGTCAGAATACGAAAAC
The DNA here is from genome assembly GCA_009831015.1 of Picea engelmannii. NCBI lineage: Eukaryota > Viridiplantae > Streptophyta > Pinopsida > Pinales > Pinaceae > Picea > Picea engelmannii. The sequence continues at coordinate 67,914 of ML833378.1, forward strand.
ATCAAAAGGAACCAAGGAGAAATAGTACAAGACTACTGCACCTGTTTCAACAATATGTACAATGCAATTCCAGCCAATATTAACCCCCACAAGGGTTGGCATTGATAAAAATCCCGGACGGTTTCGACGCTGATATGTCATATCAATTAAGGGAAAGAAACTCTACCACTCTGGAGGACATGCAGAAAAGTGCAGTAAGTGTAGAGGCCAACCTGTTAGCCAGAAGGGCATGGTAGAGGATGGAAAGGAGAGTCACGATTAAAGAGGAACCTACCACATCCTCTTCTGATGCCAAATTGGATTCCTTAGCTAGAGAAATGGAAAGGATGATGGAGAGACTTACTATAGCCAAAAGAAATCCTCCCAGAGAAAACCAAGCTACTCCACAAATTGGAAATCCTAACTTCAGAAGAAATACTCCTCAAATCAGATAGAGAGATCCTAGAGATCAAAGAGAACAGAGTGGTCATGATCAACATATCAGACCACCCCTACAGGAAAATTATGTCGATGAAGGTGAGGAGACAATTGAAGAATTAGAAGACACGCATATAAACCTCATGGGCGTTCACGACGACGAAGCCATCTTCCTTACTCAGGAAGAGCATGAACTTTTCCTTCTTTCTCAAATAGAGTTAAATGAGGAAGTCGAGGATACAGAACATCAAGCATTTGAAAATTCCATTATGGAGGTACACAGGCAGTACAATCTGCGAAGCAAAAAGACAGATGAAAATCCCCCAAAGAAGGTAACCAAAACTAAGAAAATAGTCGAAACCAAGAAGACCTATGATCCTTCTACCAAGAAAGTCCCTAATAAAGGTAATGTTGAACTTCCAGCAAAAGGAAACCCTACCATTTTACAAAGATCAACGTAGACTGAGGTTTCATCAACCAATTGACCAAGTACTTCTACCTAGAAAACTATGGTGGACAAATCAGAATTGTTGAGCCAAAGCAGAGCACCTACCCTTTTCATCCTTGAAGGGGAATTAGCTAAAGTGAATATTCTCATTCCCCTTTCCGAGTTGATGAGTAAGAACGTTTACCAATCGCAGGTGATCAAAGCGCTGAGCATTGAGCCTAATATAGGCACGAAGGCCTTGACTGTTGGATCAACGAATCATTCAGACACGGTAAATCTTACCGATGATCAACCTGAACTCCTGTTTGGCCCTAAAGTTAATGGTCGGATTGACACTGGTGTTGTCACTCCTTTTTACATCATCTTTAATATACACAACTTGATTCTGCACAATGCTATGTTAGATTCGAGTGCTTCCCACAACCTAATGCCTAAAGTAGTGATGGAAAAACTAGGACTCGAGGTCACCAGACCCTACAAGGATTTGCACTCTTTCGACTCCAGCAAAGTCAGATGTATCGGATTGATCAAAGACTTATGTATCACCCTAGTTCAGATTCGAGCAAAAAGTATGGTTATGGATGTCGTGGTTGCAGACATTCCCCCGAAATATGGTATGTTGTTGTCCAGGTCTTGGGGGGCCAAGTTGAAAGGCACTTTGCAGTTGGATATGTCATATGCCACTATCCCAGTATTCGAACAACAGAGAAGAATGTACAAAGAGAGGCTGATGAAATATATGGTCAGTAGCCCAGAAAAGCCACATAACTACCCTCTGTACTTTTCACACTTCGATCTGGATTCCTTCATCTTGTATAATGATGGTGATATGGAAGAACAAATCACTCGGCTGGAAGAAGATACACTTGATCCGAAAGAAGGCCAAGAAATCACTGAGGAAAAAAGGAAGGAAATTGTAATAAGTGAAGAATTGCCAGCAGAGTTATGGAGCATGGAATTCGATGGAGCTGTAAGCAAAGAGGGAGTTGGATCAAGAGTTTGGTTGCATAATAACAAATCTAGGTATTCAGAGATCCATTCTTACAAAATGAATTTTCAATGCACTAACAACATAGCTGAGTACGAAGCTTTGATGCTCGGTCTAAAACTACTAAAGAAGGTTGGTGCCAAACAAATCATGGTAAGAGGCGATTATGGATTAATTATCAAACAAATTAAATGTGAGTATGTAGCAAAACATCCCAGGCTTAGAGCTTATAGGAATGTTGTTTTGGATGCCCTTCAATGTTTCACATAAATTGATTTGCAGGTGATTCCCAGGGGATAGAACATTTTAGCAGATGGGTTAGCTATGTCAGCAACTACATGCAAAATACCTTTTTGTTCCACTTGCCCATACACGGTAGAGGTGACGTGTAGACCATTTTTCCTAGATAACATCAGATACTGGCAGGTATTTGGGAACGATGATCAAATTGAAGATTTTCTACAATGTAAAAATGATTTCGAGTGTACAAACATAGACTTAGAAAATGATGATGAAAAAGTAAATAAATCTATTTTTGGAAATGATAGTGTAAATAAAATAGATTCAGAAGAATTAGGTGAAGATGAGGTAGATTCTGATGTTTTGCATTTAAAGAGTAATGTTTTACCTAGGGGTTTAGTACCGTTAGAAGACCTATTTGACTTTAATGGTGTAGCTAAAAAACCTAAAATTGAAGCTAGCGGTAAAGAAGTTGAAGACTGTAACATAGGGACAGAAGAGAAACCTAAGATGGTAAAACTTTCCAAATATTTANCCCCCCCCCCCCCCAAACTTAAATACATTGAACTTTTCAAGGAATATGTGGATGTATTTGCTTGCGGTTATGAAGACTTAAAATCTTATGACACAAACATCATACAACATAGGATCCCAATAAAAGAAGACCAAAAACCTTTCAAACAGAAACTTAGGAGAATCAATCCCAAGTTGCTTCCCCTGATAGAAAAATATGTATGATGCTAAAATCATAGTTCCCTTACAATTTTCCAAATGGGTTTCAAATTTGGTTCTAACCCGAAAGAAAACTGGGGAAATCAGGCTTTGCATTGATTTCTGAAACCTGAACCAGGTTTCCCTAAAAGACAACTACCCACTGCCAAAAATGGACCACATATTACAAAAGGTAGCTGGATCCAGTCGAATCTCCTTACTGGATGGTTTCTCGGGCTATAACTAGGTTCTCGTTCACCCAGATGATCAAGAGAAAATAGCCTTCACAACACCTTGGGGTACCTTCATGTACATGAAAATGCCTTTCGGTTTGATGAACGCTGGGGCCACTTTCAAAAGAACGATGGACATCACTTTTGTGGAAGAACTTGGCAGATTTATTGTCATTTATCTGGAGGACGTAACTGTTTATTCCCAATCCTATGAAGAGCACTTACGACATCTCAGATGAGTGTTTGAGAAATGCAGGAAATTTGGGATTTCTCTGGATCTTAAGAAAATCCTTTTCGGATTAGAGGAAGGTAAATTGTTGGATCACATAATCTCTAAGGACGGAATTAAGATAGATCCCAGCAAAATAGAAGCCATTCAGAAACTGGAACACCCAAGGAATATCAAAGAGTTACAATATTTCGTTGGCAAAATAAACTTTCTGAGAAGATTCATACCCAACTTGGCTGAGCTTCTGAGGAACATCACCAACATGTTAAAAAGGACACAAAAATAAAATGGGACACTGAATCCAAGAAGTATTTTGAACAAGTTAAGCATGCACTCACACAGGCTCCAGTCTTGATCAGTCCTGACTTCACAAAAGATTTTTACCTTTTCTCTTTCGCTTCTGAACACACCATTGCAGCAATATTACTAAAAAAAAACAGTGAAGGGTATGAACAGCCCATAGCCTTTTTTAGTAAATCCTTAAGAGATTTTTCTTTGAATTATAAAATAATGGAGAAACAAGCTTTTTCCCTAGTAAAATCCATAAAATATTTTAGAGTATATATTCTCCATTCCCACACAATTGCATACATTCTGAATGCAGTAGTAAAGGACATTTTAACCCAGGACAATCCAGACAACAGAAGAAGAAAATGGATTTCTATTATTTTGGAGTATGACATAGAGATTAAGCCTACTAAACTAATTAAAGGTCAAGTTCTAGCAAAGTTAATGGCTGGATCTAATTTCCATGCTCTAGATATTAATTTCTTAGCTGCAGTAGATGAACAGGGAGAGCAGGCGACTCCAAGTGTGAAAGAGGTATTTTTGAACTCTCCATGGTACGCAAACCTGATATTTGTTTTTCATAACTTACAAGCTCCCCCTGGCCTGACCAAAACTAAAGCTAGATTTTTGAAATTGAAAGCATTAAAATTTTGCATTCTAGAAGGCAATCTTTATTGCAAGGATCCTGGAGGTATTTTGTTGAATTGTCTATTAAAAGATGAAGCTGACAAAGTATTACAAGATTTTCATGCAGGAGACTGTGGTGGTCACCTGAGATGGAAAACCACAACTAATAAAATCCTTAGAGTTGGGTTTTATTGGCCTACACTATCCACTGGCGCGCATCAGAAAGTGACTTCATTCCATAAATGTCAGGTGTTCGAGGGCAAAAAGAAGCTCCTCCCCTTGCCCCTGAAACCAATCTCTGTTGAAGCTCCTTTCCAGCAATGGGGATTAGACTTTATCGGAGAAATACATCCTCCCTCTTCAGACCAACACAGGTGGATTCTCACTGCTATGGACTACTTCACAAAATGGATTGAAGTTGTACCAAGAAGGAAAGCTATTGATTCTTTCATTATTAAATTTCTAGAAAATAATATTTTTTCTCTCTTTGGATGTCCAAGAAAAATCATAACTGACAATGCAGTTTCTTTATGATCTAAGAAGCTCATAGATTTTTGCAACCAGTATCATATCATTTTGGGACACTCCACATCTTATTACCCTCAGGGAAATGGGTTGGCTGAGTCATCCAACAAAACCCTAGTGAACATTATTAAAAAGACTCTGCAAGAAAACAAAAATTCATGGCATAACAAGATGGTTTTCACACTGTGGGCCGACAGAATGACCACTAAGAGGTCAATTGGTATGTCTCCATAACAATTGGTCTATGGCACCGAAGCATTTTTTCCTACCTCTTTAGGGGTTCCCGTCATGAAACTATTGCAAGAGATGAAAGTAGAGCCGAACGACTCCCAAAGAAGGATAAACCAAATGATCCACTTGCAACAGTCTAGAGAAGAAGTATACAACAAAACGCAGGTTGTTCAGGAGAGCATTAAAAATATCTTTGATAAAAGAACTAAAGAAGATGACTTTGAGCTAGGTGATCTGGTTCTCAGGTGGGACACTCGAAATGAAGATAAAGGGAAGCATGGAAAATTCGACAGTCTATGGAAGGGACCTTACATGATTCAAGCATTCAGAGGAAATAATGCTTTTCTTCTCAACAACAGTGATGGGATGAATCTTCCAAGAGGACCTGTGAATGGCAAAATGTTGAAGCACTATTCACCTACTCAGTAGGGACCTTCAGTCGCACCTTTCCATTGTACAAACCATTTCATTTTGCTTACAAGTTTTTGAGTGAATAACTTTAATCAAATGGTTGAAGCCCGTGGAAAAGGCCCTGAGCCACTGAACATGGTCGTCAAAACATTCAAAAAATAAAACAAATCAAACAACAAAGGCAACTGTGGAGAAATTTTTCAGAACATCAAGAAGCAGGATTCTTGGCACTTCACAAGGAGAGTACCATCCCTAGGTGGAGCCGCTGTTATAACCCTATAATTTATAGGATCAATTGGTGACTGAAATGTTATCCCTTTACTATTTTGGTTGCCAAATAATTTTTCATTCTGTAAATAATTTGAGAAAAATTAAAAAGAGAAAAAGAAAGAAAAGAAAGAAAAGAAAGAAAAAGAATAAAAAAGGGCATAAAAGAAATTGAATAAAGCCCCATGAAATAGCAATGACTTGGTCCATACAGTTTAAGCATGACCAAGTCCTTTTAAATTGATGTTGATAGGATTAGTAAATAAGCTTGGCTAAACTGTTTAATCTTAGCCAAACAGATTAGGTTAGCTAGTGAATAAATTTGACCAAACTGCCTAATCTTGGTCAAATAACCCCAGGATAGAGTAATTTCTTAGTCCAATAGTTTAATCTGGGCTAAATTTCATAGGTAATTAGGATTAAAGTATAGTTTAGTTTACGTTATCTCAATAAAACATGCATGATGATCAATGTTGAATCATATCTCTGATGTTTGAAAGTTGGATGTCTAACTCCCATGGTGATAAAAACAGGGAAAGCTTGGGCAAACCCACATAAATCACTTGTCCTAAGTTTTCAGAGAAAATATGAGTTTACGCTGACAAATTAAAGACAACGCACAGATGAACAGCTGAGGCGTTGGCGCTCAAATCTATGGTCGACAAGCTTTTCCGGACCCCCACCCCTCGACCGTTCTACCTTTAATGGTGGGGGGGTCCGGTATCATGGATAACAAAGGCACACATCTGAATGGTTGAAGCATCGGTTCCTAGATCCATGGTTGAGATTGAATTTTGGACCCCCCCCCCCGACCATTCTTCTTTTAACGGTGGGGGAAGGGGGGTCTGGAATGTTGGTTAAACATTGCACTCAAATCTACGGTCCAGTGGCAAGCGCACCGATGGACGGCTGGTGGTATTTTTTGGACCCCCCGACCTGTCTGCTTTTAATGGTGGGGGAGGTCTGGAATGGAATGGTTTTTTGGCGGGCCCCCTCCTCTAACATGGTAGGAATCCATTGCTCCAGACTCCCACCACTTACCGCAAACCATTTTTCCACTTACCATTTACCATTTTCTGACACACCCCCGTCGCCCCATGATGTCATTTTCCACTTATTCTCCTAATGGTCATGTCTCATAACTATGTCAGTCCATTCCCCCTATTCACCCATTACAATTCCTTTCACCATGTTCAATCCCCAATCAACACCCTCCACATCACCTGGTCGTATTTGTCATTTATTTTTACCTGCCATCTCATGCTCCAAAAGACTTGTTGTCCATTTATTTTAGGCTAACTTATTCATTAGCCTGGTGATCTCTCTCCCGCGCCCAACGGGTATCCGTTTGCTAAAAACTAACCCTTCTCCTTCATTTTCCCATTACTTACCTTGTCCTCGCACCAAAGAATTTTCCTTGTCTTCTCTCCAATTCAGTCAGCCATCCAAAACCATAGTCATCCCCACTAACGTTTTGTTTGAATTACAGGTACTTTCATAGTGATGGCGCCAAAATCCAAGAAAGCAGAAGCCAAGGAAAATCCTTTCCTCCCACCTCCTGTCGACCTCGACAAGATCCCATTAGCCGACAAAGATCATCTAATCACAGATACAAGGTGAAAATTTCAATTTGCGGATTTGCAGTCATGGCTCAAAGACACCTTCTTAGATCAGAGCGATGAAATTGGGCTCTAGGAGTCCAACCTTCCTCTATATGTTTTCCCCCAGATCCACCATTTCCCTGAATTTTCCCTCAAATGCTAGGCTCATTACCTCCCCGACCAGAGAACCATAGTCTCGTCATCAAGAGAAAATTTGTTCTTCATCACACCAGAAGCCATTGATCACATGATGCAGATACCCAGAACTGAATCCGCCTCTCATTTTAATATTGAAATCATAATAGAGTTGTACCAGAAACCATCTTTCCCTCAGAGAGCCCAGATTTTTGAGCTTTTCCTCCCACGGGATGCTCAGCTCCCCAAGACAAATCCCCCGTATCCTTCCTCTCTGTTCTCAGAGAAGGGAAACCAAGTTATTTCATCGCTCTATTCTCTGCTTGGTTATTTTTCAGACTAATGGGTGGATGAACCCATATTGGGTTTTCTGTCCATTTTCTCTACAGAGGAAAGGCCCACCACTCAGTTTGACTACAGCACTTTCCTGGCGAGTAGTATTCACGAGCAGCTTTCAAATTTCACCACAGAGGGCATGTTTCGGTATTCCTCCATAATGGCTTACATGTTCACTTTCTTTCAAGCGGATGGATTCTCTTTCTCAATGCAAAAAATGGACAAGAACGGGAAGCCGCAGGCGGTAACATCTTGGACTTCGCTGCTCAGACGAAATTCCACAGAGTTCAGTTTCAAACAACTTATCAAGCAGTTTTACCAACCAGTGGTGAGCATGCTTAACGACAAACTAGAACCAAGAATAAATGAGGATATTTAGAGGATCTTACACCTCTCAGACCTTGCAAAAACTGGAGATTGGTATCTTTACCAAAACCACACTGAGATCAGAGTATATGGATGTGAACTAGCTCCATACAAACTGCCCAACTATCTTCCCGTGAGGATATTTTCCCTAGAGTATATAAGGAAAATGATTAACTCAGATGACATACATTTTGTATCTCTGAAGAAGAAACAACAACTTAGAATTAAAGGGAAAATAAGGTCTTTCATCTCTAATAGCCGAGGCGTTGGGGAGGAAGCAAACAAACTTTTGAAAGAAATGGAGTTCCATGTTAGTTTCCTATGGCACTATGATCTGTGCGGGATAATTTCAGAGATGAGGGTTAAGAATAAAAATGTTCCATATGTTCATACACCCAAGCCTGAGATAGAAAAGTTCGCAAATCAAACAGAATGGGAGCTAAACACTCTGGTAGAGATAGAATAGAAGGACCTTTCGGTCACTATCTCACAGACAACTACACCACAGGTTCCCAAGGAGAAAATACCCAGGAAGGATACTTCACCTTCCATCACCGAAGTCTCGGCTAAAGATTTCCAATTTCACACCATAAGGCTAAAATCCAGTCATACAATTTACACAGCTGGAGAAAAGGAAACCCAATCCACTACTTCTATGGAAGGTGATCAGTCATTTCCTATCACAAGAAGCAAGAATATTATGTCTACAATTTCATCCAAGAAGTCGACGGATACCTCACTAATTGACCAGCCAAGTAAAGGAGGACCGAAGTTGAGTATTTTTTAGAAGTATGATCTGATCAAGAAAAGGAATCTGAAACTGACCAGCAGTACTTATGCTCAGTTTTGTAAATAGACATCAATGGCGCAGCACAGACTATTGTCTGCATTCGACACAGAGAAGGGTAGAATGCACATGACTTTTCGGTAGGCATAGGTGCCCGACCCGAAGGTAATCACCGATTACAAAAGGGAAACGTTTGAGTTTCATACCAGAGATGTGCACCCTACCGATCAAATGGATCTGCATAGGCAAACTGAAGAAATGGTTTTCTCCACTTTGGCACATGTTTCTACTACGGCTGCTATATTACAGGTCTCTCTGAGAAATGTTCAGACACAACTGAATTTAGAGAAGATATCATCATTTGCAAAGGATAATAGATTTAATACATTCGAAGAATTGGTCCTCAAGATCGAATATGACCCCTCGAATGTGAAAGCAGTTGAGGAGATGCTTAAAAAGAAAAATGCAGATATATCATCTCTGAGGAAACAGTTGAAACTACCACCAACGGAAGATGCACAGGCAAAGGAGATAGTAGAGACAGAAGGTGAGAAGGACGAGATGCTCAAGTTGATCATGGAGAAGATTGCACAATTGAAAGAGATGGAAGAAGAATTGGAAAGGTTAGTGAAGGATAAAGAACAATCAACACCTATGGAAGTCATTCCATTGAGCGTAATTCCACTCACAGGAGTAAGCATAGCATCTGTAGCAGAAATTCCCTCAGAAACTCCACTGACAGCTCTGGAAAAGATAGTAGAACTGGAAAAATCCATGGAGGAGATGAACTTGCAAGAGACAGAAATTAACAGACTTAAAAAGGAGGTTGAGAACCTTCAGGAACTCAAGTCTTCTTACCAAACCAGTTACTCCATGGAGAAACAAACATCAAACAAGCTCAAACAAGAATTGCAACAGCTTCAAAAGCAAACAGTGGCAGGCAAAACACTTGTTGAGGCCAAAGAAAATATCTGGATGGATATCTCCAAATCCATAAAGGAAATATGTCCCATGGTGCAAATCATGTTCGAGAAAAATGAACTAGTGCACGGGAGCAAGCAGTCTATCGAGAAAATAAGAGGAGAACTGGGAGAGATGCCCACAGAAGCCACTGAGATCATTAAGTTCATGAATTCAAAAACCAGGGAGGAGTTAGAGGATTTGAAAGTTGAAGACAGAACGGAAACCATCCTCGAGGTCAAGACGGTTCTGACCAAAAGAGGACTAATGATATAGTTGGAGGAGAAGGTATAGACTATGGACACAGGAGTGCAAAAAAAATTCGATAAAATCGAAGCTCTGCAGAAGAAAGGTCTCCCTAGTTTAATGGTCTTAAATGACAAGTTAATGACCCTTCTTGATTATAAACAGAAGCTGGCCACAGTGGCCAAAGATAGTTCGAAATTTTCAAGAATACAGGGCATCATAATGGGCAAGGCATTCTTAGAAACATTGCAGCCAGACATCATCATACGGCACGAGATCCGGTATATTTTCATCGTCAAGCCAACTTTTTCCAAGTATACAGAGATGGATGAAATATACCGAAGACTACTCAAAGTCATCATTCCCAGTCATCTTCGGTGGGAATAGCTATGCAATCTGATCGAGTAGGTGATGAGGTGTCCAAGCCCTGTCAGTAATCTGGTCAGAGGAAGTCATGCAGATGACTCACCAATGGTTTTCCCCATAAATCAGCATGAAGATTTCAATACATCATCAACATTTCCTGAATTTTTGTATCTTGTTGAGTTAGTTAGCTAAATTTAGAATCTTCCATGTCCTGATCTTTAATGACAGGATCGTATGTATTTTTTTATTATAAATACTTCAAACTTTGAAGTACCAAGGGTTGATCTTTACGCCCTATAAGCCATAAAGATTGTAATTGTTTATCAAGAGATATTCCATTAATACAAAGGGACTTTCACAGGATTCTTGTGTGTTGTTCATTGGTGATGTTTACTTTTATGTGTTAAATGTTTTTCTCGCTCAGTCGTCATATTGTTTTCTAATCTAATCTTTTAAAAGTAGTGCATGTTGCAGGATTTATCTTTGTATACTTTGAAAGATATTAATGTTTATCTTCTGATATTACAGTGAAGAAATTCTTAAATGCTTCTTTACTTTAATTGATATTCTCATCTTTTCTGCTATCCATCACTTTACTGCTAAAGAATCCAGTGAATGCATCATCTTTCCCTGTGAAAAGATTCTTTTTGTTCCTGTTTAGATCTCTATCTTTATAATACATACCCCGTATCCCAATGGATGCGTAAAGCCTTTTTCAGCCAATTTTACAAAAACAAAAACAAACCATTCAATCTTACTTTACTTAACTAGCCTCATATCTCAAAGTTAAAACATATCTAAATCATATAGAGAGATCCCTCTCTGAAGCTGGTAGGGATAGATTCCAGTTTTGAAGTGGTTGGATAAAGTTACCTCTGGAAAATTTCTTCTACTCTAACAACCTCTAGGAATTTACAGAGCGATAACAGAACCATGTGGAAAGATTTCAAAAGGTGGAATATGATTTTAATTATTGAAGGGAGGATTCAACATGCCCACATGTATAATTCTAGTTTTTCACATACATGAGAGTTCTAAACTTGTGTGGGAAGCTACAGCTCATGAGGAAAATTCATCCTTACCACATGGAGAAAGTTTTGAGAAATTATGGCAAAGGAATCCATCGATTTCCTTCCATGAGAAGCAGAGCATTACTTCTGTTGGGTGCATCTATGCATGCAAGTCCAAGATGTTATAACTAATTACCATATTGTGCCCATTATTTCCCAAAGGAGTAATGAACACACTCCAGCATACAGTTATACAATTAATTTATCAATTTTATTTCCCACTATGAAAACAGAGTCACGATGTCCACATGACTCGAAAGTTTGACAAGCAAGTTGTTAATTTTCGTATGGATTTGGATTCAGATTGTAGCGCTCCAAATTTTAGTTTGTAACCAATAGAAAAACCTACCAAAAATATAGGAATGTTTTCATTTCCATTCCTGAACACAAAAGATACCCCCTTACACTATATAAATAGAGCACCATTCCTAGGGGGGAAACAATAGTGGTTATCAGCATTGTAATATTTCTATACAGTAATATGCATGATCAATTTTGGTTTTCTGTATACAATCAATCCATCGTGCATGTCAGTTGATTCCATAGTTGGGAACACAGTTTGAACTCTTGGAGGGGGGCATGTTGGATTACTGAGAGGGAGGGGTGAATCAATTATTAGCAATTTATACCACTTATTAATCCTTTAAACCACAATGTATATTCCTTTAATTTATTCAACCATGTTCATATGTTCATCATCAATATATTATTTTATCGCAAACATTAATATCCATCAGTGCATAATAAACAAATAAAAAACACATCCACATAATGCAAAGTACACCAAGATTTACGTGGAAACCCAATGCGGGAGAAAACCACGAAATTTTTTTCTTATATGTCAAGAATTACATTCATGGAAGAACCAACTTCCAATTCTCCAGGTCCAACTAGAAGGAGGCTCCAACCCCCTAGTTTCTAAGGCTCCAACCTGAAGGAAGCTCCAACTCCCTAATTCTTTGGCGCCAACAAGAAGGAGGCTACAACCCCCTGGGTTCTTCGGCTACAACCACCTAGTTCTCAAGATATAACCTAAAGGAAGATCCAACTCCCTTATTCTTCGGCACCAACCGAAAGGAGGATGCAACCCCCTTTCCTTTCCCCATCCAACCATCCTGAAATATAAATGTCAAATAACTGATGAAACCACTACAACGTTGTCATTGTGAAATATACCATTGTAAACCTCTACAAATCTATGCCAACAAATTGTAACCAACCTGTACCAATAACCTATAGTCAACATGTACCAATAACCTATAGTCTACCTGTAACAATAACCTGTGCCATCAACCAGTGCATCAACCATGCACCAAACCTATACCAACAATCTATACCCACCCAACTGCATCAACTATGCACAACACAACCTGTCACAACAATCTATCTCATCAATATCATCAACCAAATCATATCTACTCACCAAGATCAATCACCAAGACCACTCTCAACCATATGCACAATATCACCAAGATAACCAACAAGATACCTCTAGCAATACACCATACTCTCCATAAACCAAATACCATAAACCCTGACATCAACAATGCATCAAACCCTCACTTTAATGCAACCTCAAATTGTACCAATAATCTCCTCAATAGATCATATCTGATAACATATATCTCATACCCAATATCACAAGAATATCACTCAAACCATCTGCATCTATGTCTCTCTAGTCATGTTCCATACATGTGCATACAATCATAATCATGTGTAATAATCCCTCACATGGACTATACATCAAACCCTCACTGATATGCAGCCTCAAATTAAACCAACAACTTTAGAAACACATCACAACCAAAATCCCTCAACCATGTACCAAGAAATACAAGATGTGACTCAACTCTCAACCCAACAAGATGTACCAATGACCCAACAATATGTACCAATGATAAATACTAGACATACCAGCACTATATTTATGTAGATCTACCACATACAGTAAGTGCCATAAAATCAATAGCCTCTGTAGGGAAAACCCTCAATCTCCCATAACCATATCTCATGTAGACAACAATATACAACTACACATAAGAATATGACAAACCTTTTGAACCTGTAGATAGATCTGTTGTACATTATCTATGTAGACCTTCCTAGGAACTTGCTTTTAGACTCTAGGGACCTGGGATCCACATCTACTCAAGTTTTCATGGATTTTTCTTGATGTACACAACTTCATCTTCTACATCTCGCATATGTACGCACCTTCCTCCATTGCAGCCCGGGTATGTACGCGCTTTCCTCCATTGCATCTTGCGTACACCTCAGAAGCTAGGTTTTTTCTGACACTCCAAAAATTATAGCATCAACCCTCCTTTGCTATCTTAGAATTGTGTAACTTCAGATGTATCAATGAGTACCTACAATAAACCTTTCACAAAATAACAGATATTCAATGTGCTCAATAGGTGCTAATAAGAGACCCTTTCTCTCTTATTTATACTCTCCAAGTAGCTTCCTCTAGGGGTTATCTTATAATTGTTTTACCCAACTTCCTTCTTTTAGGGATAACCCACTTCTAACTACTTTGTCCACTTACAACCACTTTATCCACAAATAGTAAACTCACCACTTCTAGTTGCAACTAATTAATTTTTAATTATTTTCTTCTTGCAACAACTTAACTCGTGATTAACTCCTAGTTACAACCACTTTGACTAGTAAACTTCTTGTAGGAGCTTCTAGAATAAATTGACTTCTTTGACCTTCTAGGGGCTTCTAGATAACTCATGAGAGTTCTCCAACTTCACAAATCTGTAACTCCCTAACCGTGAGAAGTTATGTGATGTACCACATATCACCGGAAATGGAACAACATTTATTATCCATATAGAATAGTCTTACATGCATATTCACTTATCTTCATGCCTTTATACTTCCTCAACCAAAATTGGGTTCCTTACCCATGCCTCTAGAGCTACCGAAATGTGATACCGAACATACTCAAGGGTTGACATCAATTTCTAAGGGTTAACATCAATATGCAATATCACTCTCCAATGGTTGACATCAATGACAACCAACTATCCAAACCAATTGTCCATCAATATAAACCAATTGTCTGACAATCTCCCCCTTTGGAATTGATAGAAACACCAACATTGATTGCAACACTTAGTCATGACAACACTCATTCTTATGCTCCCTATGAGTATCTCTCCTCATCAATGTTTTTATCTCTCCCCCTTTGACATCAATGGCAAAGGGTATCTCTTCTTGGGGTTGCTCCCCCTTACTGAATTCCCATTGGGGTTTCTCCCCCTATCTTCATGCCTATGATTACTCCCCCTGTCGATATGACATTGTAACTGCTTTAACCAATATTGGTTAAAAGAATATCTCCCCCTGTGGGTGTGTCTCTCTGGCAGTGTGCTACTAATCTTCCTTTCTGAATATCTCTCTCCCTGATGACTTATCTGCATGTTTTTGTGTAGATGATTATAGGTCTTCATGTACCTACTTATTTTTGGAGTTATTTTCCATTGGTGCTTCCTTGCGTAATAAACTGACATATATACAAATCATTCATGAATAAGCATTCAAATATTCTTATATCATTATCATCCATTATGATAATATTCTTTTATCTTTGAACCACTCTTTGAACCAATATATGAATCTAATATTTCCTGAAATCGTGCTCTCATCATATATATATCCAAACCTGCTAAGTGTTTTTATAAGTCCATCTATGTCCATATTGTCCAAGACTCTGCTACTCAATTGTCCACAATGCTGACCCATTTGTCCCTGTACTATTGTGAAGTCTTCTCGACTGCAAATGATCATCAAAAGTGTCCACTGATCTTCTCTATCTGCATGCCTGGAAAAACTCGTGCTAATAATATATATGCTTGAATACAACCATATACGTCTTCACATGTAACTTCCAACTGACGTCTGTGTGGGAACATATATTTATCAATCAATCAATCTTTTACTTTTGTTGGAATATTGGTTGTTGTCATTGTTGTCAACCCTAATCATTGGTTTTGGACCCCAAGATTGATGAAGGTATTTAGACATGAAGGACAATGCACATGCAGATACAACACCCATGGATGCATAGTATACATCATGTTGTTTCCAATGGTAGGTGGCACATCATGTGGATCCTCATGGTTGAGGACAAATTAATGTTTGAAGATGACAAAGTGAATTAAATAAGGAAGTACAGGTCGACCCTGAAGATAATTAAAGAAAAGAATTACAAAATAAGAAAGTGTCAGGTCAGCCCTAATGTTAAAAGGAAGTGGCATAAAGGGTATAAATACATCTCATTGTACATTCATTTTTCAACACACACAAGTTTTTTAATGAACAAGGAGATATAAGTCGAATTTTAGAGGAAATCTGAGGTAAAGAAGGTTGAATTTCAAGGGAAGATGAAGTATTTTGGTGATGTGTTCTAAGGTATGTTAATTATAGGTCATCTTACCATTGTATCTACAAAAAAAATTCTAGAATGATTCAGATGGTGAAATTTGTATGCTATTGAAAATACATATCTAGGTACCTGTGGTAAAAAATTTAGCTCTTTATTCGCTATAATTTTGGAGATACACTCTGTGGAAGATAGGGTTTTTTACTAGTCATGAAGCTAGTCATAAACAAGTGTTCTGGGTAAAACAGTCATAACGTCTTCATAGAGAATTCAAATGAAGTGAGACCAATTTCATTAGAAATAGTACGAGTTGTAGTTTCTTTTGTACAAATTTCAGAATCTTGTGTTAAATATTGAGCGCAGGTCATGATGTACAAGTTCGCTCTCATGAATAAACCAGAATTGAATAAGGTCTACCATTTTATCTATAACTCCTTTTCTAGGAGGATTCGAGTGAAACTTGGAGGATTTTTAGAGAATACATTGAGTTATATTATCTATAGGATCAAATTATTCTAAGAAGTGAAGAATTGTAGAAGTTGAAAAAGTCTCAGGAATCATTATTAGGTTCTATGTGATGGTTGGTTGATGGTGATAATTTAATATAAATTTTTATTATCTCTCATATATTCTTCAGTGGAAGGAAGGGGCAAGGATGGAGAGGTCAACCCTCTCTTGATATTGGAGGATTGTATCTTCCTTTTGGAGGTTTATCCCTCCCTTTATATTTGGAAGTTGTAGCTACCTTTGGAAGTCATTACTTCCGTTGAACAATAAGAATTGATTATTT
>ML833379.1:0-25870 GCA_009831015.1 Picea engelmannii
GTAGGAGGGAGGATATTGGAGAAGGTAGGGGTAAATGGGAGGTAAAGCAATGGGTATGTAGTAAGGGTGGGGTAGGAAGGAGGATATGGGAGCAGGTAGGGGTAAAGAGGTAAAGGGAGTGGGAGGGTGATTTCGGGAATCGCTCTCCACCATTTTACTTTTATTTTTATTTTTTTATTTCTGTTTGTTTGTTTTAAAATTGTTTTTTAATATTTGTTTAAAATATTTGATTTTTTTTTTAATTTGTTTCATTTATTTAACCTTATTTATTTTATTTTTCTTAAACTTTAGTAATTTTTTTTAATTTTTAATTTTTAAAATGTGTTATTATTATTTTTTAAAATTTCTTTTGTGTTTTTTTAATTTTAATTTTATTGGTTTTTAATTTTTGAATTGTTTCTTTATATATATATATTATTACAATTTTGTTTGTAATAATATTGGTCTTTATGGGGTGGCAGGTGCCGAGGGGGTCATTTTTTGTTTTATCACAAAGGACATATTGAGATAATCTTCACATCGAGTTTAGGTATTGCCACTAATAATTAAGCCGAATAATACGTCATCCTCCAAGGTGTTCAATTATCCAAGGAGAAGTAGATTCAAAACCTTGTCATCTTAGGAAATTCTGTGAACACCATAAGAGACCTAATCCAAGGGACCCTGTTGCAGGACACACATTTGAGAAATATTTTTAAAAAATAAGACATGTTCTAAGGGATTTTCCCCAAGTTTCATTCTACCACATCATGAGGGAAAATATTAGCTTGTCAGACACACAAGGGAACATATCCACAATGAAACAAAAAGGGACGGTGGAAATTAGTGGCAACCCACCTATTTCGCTGGCTCAAAACATGGGTTTCGACCTTGGCAGTTTTTCTACAACTTTTTGGGTCCTAAACTTCCAGGGTCATTTTGAGGCCCTAAACAATATTTTTTGGGCCCGCCACAGACACACTATAAGATTTAGCCAAAGTGTGACGGAAAAATGTGTATTCCTCAAATAGAGCTTTCCAACGAGATATCGTGCACCCCAAATAGAGATCGTATGCAAACGTTATGCCCTTGGGAAGTTGAAGTACCAACTAACCCCATCGGGGCCCGCAAACCTTTTGGAGTTTCATCTTCCAAGGTTAGGGATTTGTATTTTGTTTATGTTAAAAAGGCCTCTAGAGCCTCATTGTAACCATTGTAGCGAGTTCATTCACTTTGTATTTTTACAGTTTCTGTACATTTCTTTCATTAATAAAAATTGTGCATTATTGTATCTATGTGTTTCTGGAAATATATCTGTGTATTTAATTGTTCTATTTCCACCTTCATTTCATTCTAAAAATAATATGGATCAGTGGTTTCATAGTATACTACTTTTTGTTTCTTAGTGCATGTCCCCGATGAGGTTAGGGTATAGATAGTTAGGTCTCAAGCTAGTTTCTCTTGAGTACAATCACTCTCTCCATCCCAAGTAGCCTCCCATGGTGGAAGAAAAGAGAGACGTGGGTGCTGAAGATCCCATCAAGTTGTTTCTCACGGAAGCCCTTGCACAACAGAGTAATGAGATGTTGGAGAATTTTTCCCAAATCCTTTAACGATTGCAATCACTTTGGATATGATGCCCCATTCAAGGAACAAGTTAATTTTGATATTCCCGTATTTGAAGGTCAGATCGATACAAATGATTTGTAAAAGTGTTGAAATTTGCTAGAAGGTTATTTCTTTGTTCACAATTTTTTCAACAGAGAAAATATCACCTTTTCACTTCTTAAGGCTCTCCCTCTTGTCAAACATTGGTGGTAAACTTACTAGGAGAAAAATTCCACAGAGGAATCTGGAATATTTGGAGCCGAGCCCACTTGGGATTTTTTTATGGATGTAGTCAAGGAGAAATATTACCCTGTGGGAAACTATGACGACCAGTACATGAGATGGACCATGCTCCATCAAGAGAGAGGCCAAAAAATTCCATAGTTTACAAATACATTCCATACCTTGCTCACCAAGCTGGGTATCAAACACTTCGAGTGACATCTAGTTCTAAAATACCATGGGGCTCTACACAAGTACATCCAAACTGAAATGGAATTTCTAGGAATTTCATCACTGGGAGCCACTTATCGATATGCTATCAAAATCGAGAAAAAATTTAAGCAACAGAACAAAAGGGAGTTCAAGTCTGCAAATCCAAAACAACCAAAGTATGGTAAAGGTAGCCCTAAATCATAGAACAATCAACCTGAAGACCACCAATCCAATCCATAGGAAAAGAAGGGTAACAAGAAGACGAAAAAGGACACTTGGAAGTGGTGTGACTTCCACAAAATCCCTTAGCACAAAATCGATGAATGTTGCTCAAAATAGTCATTGGTGGATGAGCTCAAAGAAATAGAGTGGATCCCTGACTCTAACTCTGATTCAAGAAATAATAAAAGGAGACATACCATTGATGTATAACCCACTGCTACTGTCGTGACTGCAACAATCCAACCAAAATAACCAGAAGATCCCAAGGAGGGGGAATGCCTCTTCCATTGAAAGATGTGGGTGAAGGGGACACTGCTGCATTTTATTGTTGATAGTGGAAGCCAGAAGAAACTCATCTCAACAGAGGTCATCAATCTATTGGATTTTCTAACAACACCACACCCGAAACCATACAACATCGGATGGCTTCACCGAGGACGATATCTTTGTGTCAGCTAGCGGTGCCACCTATCATATAGTATCAAGTCATTCAAGGATGAGGTACTGTGTGATGTTTCCCCACTAGAAATATATGATTTTCTTTTAGGCCAACCATATATGTGGATGTGTCATGTTGTTTATGAGTCTCAAACCCGTAGTGTCATTGTTACTCTAGGGGGTCAGCTTTACAGGATACTAGAGGTAGTTCCATCTATTGTCCTGATAAAACAATGCTGCAAAGTAATATTTCATACTGCAAAGTTTATCCTCTTCACAATATCGTCAGAAGAGAAGGACACTACAACCACTACAGGCTTGGCCCAATACCCTTCTATCCAGTAGAAGCAGATCAACAAGATTTTAGAAGAGCACTAAGATATTCCTACTGCACATATGGGCCCAATACCCTTCATGATGCATCTTCGCCAACATAGTCCTCCCACACTCAGGAAAATCATGCAGCTAGATTGTTTAAATGGGTCTAGCCACTCCAACAATAGGTTCATAAAAACCTTCACCAAGTTAAGCATGTCAACTTCTTCAGAAAGGAAAGCAACTCATCAAGGCTCAGATTCAACAAATTATTCCCTGAGAACTTGATGCAATGGAGACCATTGCTTCCTAAGGGGGGAAGAATGATCCAGATGGAAATAGGTGGTCACCCACCTATTCCACTCGCTCAAAATCGGGGTTTCCACCTTGGCATTTTTCTTACAACTTTTCGGGTCCTAAACTTCTGAGGCCGTTTTGAGGCCCTAAACAATTTTTTTGGGCCCACCACAGTCATACTATAGGTTTTAGCCAAAGTGTGACGTAAAAATGTATAGTTCTCCGATAGAATTTTCGAACTAGCTATCGTGTGCCCCAAATGAAGATCACATGCAAAATTTACACCCTTAGGAAGTTGATGTACCAACTACCTCCATCGGGGCCCGCAAACCTTTTGGAGTTTCATCTTCTGGGGTTAGGGTTTGTATTTTTTTTATGTTAAAAATTCCTCTAGAGTCTCATTTTAAATGATCATCATCTTATTGAAAATGAAACAGAACCAAGCCTCGAGTTGGACTATGATTCAGACAATAATAAAACGAGACATATGATTGATGCAAAACCCACTCCTACTGTCATGACTGCAACAATCCAACCAGATGAACCAGAGGATCCTGAGGAGGGGGAGCACCTTTTCCATTCACAAATGTGGGTGAAGGGGACCCCACTACATTTTATTATTGATAGTGGAAGTCATAAGAATCTCATCTCAGTAGAGGTCATCAAGCAGTTGGATTTTCCGATAACACCACACCCACATCCATACAACATCATATGGATTCTCTAGGGATGATATCTTTGTGTCATCCAACAGTTCTGCATGTCATACAACATCAATCCCTTCAAGGATGAGGTACTTTGTGATGTTTCCCCACTAGAATTCTGTGATTTTCTGTTAGGCCTACCATGAGTCTTGTCCCTGTAGCATCATTTTTACTCTGGGGGGCCATCCCTACAACATACCAAAGGTAGTTCCGACTATTGTCCCAAAAAAATAGTTCCACAAAGTAATCTCTCATACCACAAATTTTAGCCTCTTCATAATTTGGTCAGAAGAGAAGGACATTGCAACCACTACAGCCTCGGCTCAAGACTCTTCTACCTAGCATAAAAAGATGAAGAAGATTGTAGAAGAGCACCAAGATATTTGTATTGTACCTACAGGGGGGGCTCCACACTTCCTAGTCAAACCAAGTTATGATAAATCCTTTCATGTTATTCATACTACATATTTACTGATAGAGTCCTCACACACTCAAGCAGATCATGCAGCTAGATTGGTTAAACGGATCCAAGCCCTCCAACAAGGTTCAAATTCAGGAAAAGATTCCCTGGGGACTTGATTCAATGGAGACTATCGCTTCCTAAGGGGGGAAGAATGATCCAGGTAGAAATTGGTGGCCACCAACCTATTCTACTAGCTCAAAACAAGGGTTTCCACCTTGGTAGTTTTTCTACAACTTTTTAGGTACTAAAATTCTAGGGCCATTTTGAGGCCCTAAACAATTTTTTTTGGGCCGTCATAGTCACACTATAAACTTTATCCAGAGCGTGACGAAAAAATGTGTTGTCCTTCGATAGACCTTTCCAATGAGCTATCATATGCCCCAAAAGGAGATCATATGAAAACATTATGCCCTTGGGAAGTTGATGTAGCAACTACCCCCATCAGGGCCCACACACACTTTGGTGTTTCATATTCTGTGGTTAGGGTTTATTTATATTAAAAATGCCTCTATAGCTTCATTGTAAACATCATCTTCTTCTTGCGAATGAGTGTAGCCATCACATCTCTTCTCAAAGATAAGCTTCCACCATTTTAGTGATTCATTCACTCTGTAATTAAATCTTCTTGTGAATGAGGCTCTTGAGGCCTTTTTAACATAAATAAAATTCAAAACCTTAACCCCGAAAGATGAAACACCAAATTGTTTGTAGGCCCCGATGGGGGTAATTGGTACATCAACTCCCCAAGGGAGTAACTTTTGCATACGATCTATGTTTGGGGCACGTGATAGCTCATTGAAAAGGTCTATCCGAGGAATACACATTTTGTCATCATACTTTGGCTAAATACTATAGTGTGACTGTGGTAGGCCCAAAAACCGTTGTTTAGGGATTTAAGACGACCCCAAAATTTTGGGACCCAAAAAGTTGTAGAAACACTGCCATGGTGGAAACCCATGTTTTGAGCCTGTGAAATAGGTGGGTGGCCATCGATTTCCATCTGGATCATATGTATACTAGGTGTCTTTTTTAGAATAGTCACTACCAAATTTTGGAATGTAAATATCTCCATTGGAGATCATAAATTCAACAAGGTAGATAGGACTAGGTTAGAGCTAATCAAGAATTTTTGGCCTTGCCTATGAGCATACTTTTAAATATTTTGTACTCCCTTGTGTGCTCCGACTGCAAACTCTTTTTAATTAATATAATATTTCTCAGTTTTTGTTAAAAAAAAATAACACTGGTCTTTAGATTATGGTTTCAAAAAAAAATTGTTATCTCGAGATGTACTATAAATGTACCATTGATGTACATATTATTTTAATTGAGTGTGTGCCTTTTTTGCCATGTTTCCATGTACTTGATTTTCTTGATTTATCATTCTTGTTCTTATTTATATCAATTGTTCCCACTGGAACCCGCATGCATGCGAAAAATTGTATGGACAATTCATATGGCTCGCTCCACTTCACACAATATATTCATTTTGAGGTTTTCTATCTCTCCCATGTGTGAGGTGTGCCTTTCCCTGCCAATTCAAAAAATAGAGAATCCTCAACCTTAGGCCATATTTTCCACCCTAGAATAATTTCCCTTTGTTGAAATCACCAATACTCCTAGCACAAGTGGAGACGCACTTATGATAACTACATTATTCTATGATGATACAATGAGATGTCACAATGACCTCTCTCATTTATATAAAATCCTTGGGGGTCACCATAGAAGCCCCTCCACAAATCAACATCGAATTAGTATTTCCTTGTGGGTGTGAATCCCTAACACAATCCCACAAATCCCATCACCAAACCCATGAATCCCCCACTCAAATCCAAATGGGTTTTCACAAAACCAAAAGGCTAATATGGTGCCAATGAAGATTCCCACACGTCTGACACCTTGGTCTCTTGTGGGAAAACCTCCCGAAGCTACAAAAATCAATAATTATCATGTCAATGACCTACACACAATCTTCAAATTACTCCATAAGTTATGCAACAATATCAAATTGAAAAATTCATCTTTGGTGTTGATGTTGGTAAGCTCCTTAGCATCCTCATTTACTGTAGGCACAAAAAAATTGACCTTCAGATGATTTGCACCATCCATGATATGCCTCACCTCATACAATTACCAAGATCTTCTCCTTCTTGGAGCATATCAAGGGAATCCAACATTTCCTTGATAAATTCCATCCATCATTCCCATGCTCTAAACACTCTACTCAAGAAGGACGTTGTGCTCACTTGGACAGATGAAACTAGACAATGCTTCAAATATCTAAAAGAGATGTTGGTCTCCCCTCCCACTCTCATACCCTCTTATGAAGATCGTCTACTCATGTTATACACCTAATTAACTAAAAAACCTACAAAAGGGATACTTTCCCTAAAACATAAAAAAAAATAGAATTTGAATGTGCCATAATTTATTACATAGGTTATACCTTCCTCCTCTATGAGATCAAGTATATGAAAAGTGAAAAATAGTGTCTATACCTTCTTTGATACCAAGAAGCTTCAACATTACATGCTCAATTAGAAAACATACATGATTATTCAACATAACCCCCTCTAGTATATCCTCAGTAAAACCAACCTTTTCTGTCATGCTAATTGGTGGATCCTCTTCCTATAGGAGTTCAACCTAGATTTTGTGAATTGAAAGTCCAATAAAGGTGTGGTCATGGCTGAAAACCTAGCTAGTGCCCCTCTTCTAGTGTTATATATCAATCACACAAATAATGTATTTCCTTACGAAACCATGTTTCACATTTAGGAATCTATTGTCACTACTAATGAGAGGTACAAAAGTGTGGATATGTAGTGTCCCATCTGACTAGTATAGTTTTGTAACACCAGAGGAGGGTGGTTGTTGATGGATTATGTATGTTATACTTATATGATATGGAATTGGTTGGGTCACTTGACTTGTGAACACTGATATATATATGCACATATTATGTACATGATTGCATCTATGCTTATGTATGTTGTGTGGAATAGATGGTTGGTTATGGTTTTGATCATTGTTTTGTGGAACGGGTGAATGATTATGATATTGATAATGGTTGTGAGAAACAAATAGTTGATCATTATGATCCAGTTAATAAAAAATAATATTTTTTATTATGATGATTAACCTTGTAATGAATAAGATATGGCAGGGCACTTGGTCGCTTGCTGACATGGATGATAGGATTTGTCCATATTAGAAATGGTTGTGGAAATAAAATGACTATGGATGTCAAATGGTTGTGGAATTCAAATGGTTTTGGAAGTAATGTACACATTTGGGTAAAATGTGATTAAGTTAATTCATTATGAATTTTAAATTGATGATCTTAATCTATGAAATTATGATGTGTGCATGTCTGGGGAAACACGACCTTTCCAACAAGATCATCAAACGAATATGATCTCACATCCATTGCCTTATGGGAAACATGGAGTTTCAGATAAAATAGATCATGGATTTTATGTAACTGATTCCTAAATCCATGGAAGATCAAGGCGCAGAGTCTTGGATCTATAATTAAAAAAAAATGATTAGGGTGAAGCGTCCTAAATATTTGGAAGATCAAGGCGTAGAGTCTTGGATCTATGATAAAATAAATATTAGGGTGTGGAGTCCTAAATATTTGGAATATCAAGGCACAAAGTCTTATATCTATGGAATAGATTAGGGCGCGAAACCATGAATCTACTAGGGCACAAAACCCTATGTACAAGGCAAGGACATAGATTTCAAATAAGTTTGGAGAGGCATGCCATAGGGGTGAAAATCCCCTATTCTCCAACATAACATCACCACTCGAGGGCATAAATCAACTAGGTAAGCCAACCTAGAATTAAACCTTTAATTAATTTAATTCCAATTTACCCACTTTTGAGGGGCTCTTAACTTTAATATTTATTTAAATAAAAAGGTGAGTTAATTAATTTAAAAAATAAAGAATAATAAAAAATATATATATAAGTGACACATGGGGGTGATGATTAATAAGTTAATTAATTATTTAATAAAATAAGAAAAATGTGGGAATTCCACCTCAAAGGGGGTGGTGAATAATACATAATATTCTATTTAAAAAAAAAAAGAATTAAATATATAATTTTTCATGAGAGGGCGAGGTGTCACCTCTCCCAAGGATTATAAATATAAAATGACCCTCATGGTCATATCCTTAGTTATTGAAGAAAAATCCATTTGATTGGATGTGTCCTTGTTCATTGTAGCACATCTTGCTAAAACACATGGATACTCCATACATGTCTCACATTCCCTAGAAGCCTCCTTCCTTTGGATCTCATGTCTAGCATCGTCTATCACAAAATCATAACCTATTGAAATACATGGATCCTCCATGGATGTCTCATATTCCCTAGAATCATACTTCCTTTGAAGCTCTTTTCTAGCCTCCTCCACCCATTACCCCTATTTTTTAGTCATCAAAGATGTCTCTCTCTCAATTGAACCTAAGGGGGAACTCCCTATAGATGACCATCTCTCCCTCTAAGTCAAATAACTCTCCCTGAGATAGGGCTCACTATGAGATCACATGCTCCTCCTGACACTTGATTCCCTATGAGTCTGCACATTCCCTGGGCTATCTTCTCCTTGGCCATTATCCTCTGCACAGTAATAGGAGGATTTTCCTTGATCCATATGGATTTCAGTGGCCTCCCACCTATTCCAACTGGTTCATTTTGCCAGTTTTCGAGTTTGGCATTTTTTTTTTCTTCCTAGTTTTCGGGTCCCTGACTTGTGGGGCCGTTTTGAGGCCCTAAACAATGTTTTTAGGGATCACCATAGTCGGAAATACCCTTTGATAGATTGTATCAAAATGTATAGTCCTCAGATAGACCTTTCCAACGAGCTATCGTGCGCCTAAAATCAAGATCATATGAAAACGTTATGACCTTGGTAAGTTGATGTACTAACTTACCCAAACGGGGCCCACATGACCTTTGGCACTTCATCTCCTAGGGTTAGGTTTTTGGATGTCTAGGGTTTTTGACATTCCTATTTATTGTAAAAAGATTTTCAGATCCTCATTGTAATCATCTTCTTGCGAATGAGCGCAACTGTCACATCTCTTCTCAGAGATAATCCACCACCATTCCAACAAGCTTATTTTCTATTGCATTTTATAGTTTCAACTTATTTCCTTATTGAATCAAAAACTAGTTTTATTGTATCTAAGTTATTTTGTGTTAATCATATTTTAATAATCTGTATTCATTTCATTCTGCTCATAAAATCCTTATCATTCCTCCCTCTTGGATCTTGAGGGATAACTCCCTCTGAACTCGGGCTCCCTCCGATCCTGTACCACTGGTGGGGTCACTTGACTCACCACTCGTTGAGCCACTTTATCCTCCTCAAATGTCTCTCTACTCTTGATAGTCACAACACACATAGGTTGGCCTTTCATCCTATATAGGTTTCCCTCCCTAAATCCAAGAACCATTTTTGATCTGAAGCTAGACCATTTGGGAACAAACAATACCTATTCATCTTGAAAGGATACATGATATACCTTCCTCTCAATATCTAAGACTGAGAGGACACTTGCTAGCAGTAGGCCTAAGTGGAAGGAAGGATTATCGTGGGGAAATAAAGTGTGCAAAAACAAAAGTAACAGCTGGAAGGAAACACAGCATGCGTGCATGCAAGAAAACGTGCAAAAGGAAAGTGATAGTTGGAAGGAGGAACAATACGCGTGCATGGGAGAAAGACCTAACGTCGGTAGGGTTAGGGTTTTGGTAATATATTGTAAATGGATGAAGAGCCCGAAATGTATGAATACACATACGTAGGTATCATAAGGTCCCCTTTTTTGGTATGCATTATTGTTGCATCATAGATATGTACGAGTCGATGCGAATTGAAATATTGTTATGTACTATTTTGTAAGAGGTTGAGCTAGATTAGAGGAGAGAAGGAATATCTGAGGATTAGATCACAGGCTGAGGAGCCTGGTGTGATCTAGTTCGCCTCATAAATATCTTACCCATCTGAGGATAATTGTAAGCGCGCGACGCTATAGATGCAGAACTACCATAATAAAAGAGCCAAGAGCCAAATCTTTGTGGATGTATCCCAGGAGGGGGTGAACCACGGTAATATTTGTGTAATGTGATGGATTCATGCATGTCTTTATCTTCTTTCAACAATTAATTGTTGTGCTTAATGAATGAATGAGTTATTACATTTCTAGGAAATATAGTTGTGTTGTTAAGGGAAGAAACTGTTGAAGGTAATGTGTACTCGTGAATACGGTAGATTGAAATCACAAACTATAGTAGATGGCTCTGAATACAAACTCATATCTCATACTCAATCCTGGGCTGTAAACACCTGAGTCTTACAGCCACCCATTAAAGCTATCTCGGGTGAGACTATGTAGCGCATCCATGTGTTGTGTTGCCTTCTAGTTTACCAGGAGGGCCGATAGTTTTAGAGGCTTTTGTTGGAAACCCGAAAGACATGAACCCTGGGTCAATAAATCAGATGGTATAGAAGGAAGACTAATACCAACAAATGGTTTCGTTGCAGCATAGGCACCTGTTTTTCAACTCACGACTCCCACACTTAAAATACCCTTTACGATAATATAAATTTCAGACGCAGGCAGAGGCTCTACAGGAAGCCTTGCAACTGGAAGAGAACCAGTACCAGCAGACAGACCCAACTATCGAGGAATTGAAGGAGTATTTGAAGAATCTAACATTTCAGCTAAACTGGAATAAGAATAAATACAAATGAGAAGTCGTTTGGTGTACCACATGCAGGACGAAAGAACACCACAAGAACGAATGCACAACATTCGCGCAGTATATGGTAGAAGGAATGCCAAATCCATTACCACCAGGAGGACTATGGTGCGAAATATGAAAGAAACCAGGTCACGACCCTTATCATTGCATGATGATGCATAAATACCAGACAATTCCAAAGAGTTCATATTGCACCTTTTTCAAGTCAGTGGGCCACGATGATAAAGATTGCAGAACTATGTAGTTGATGTGAGATAGAACATCAGATGCATATAGAGTGCAGGAATAAATGATGACTGGGCAAGAAACACCATAGTTTAATCAAATTCCATCTCCATACAATATTGCACAACAATAGTACAATAACACACAACCTTAGTGCAATACAACGCAGTATAATTAGGTGCCCTAGTATAACGCATCGAGAGGTGATCGAGCAGGCTACAGAGGAGGAGGACGAACCAGAGGAGGTTTTGGATGAGGTAGAGGACCAGTCACATGTCACAATTGTCAACAATCGGGACATTATGCATGGGAATGTCCACTTTCACCAGCGGCTTGTATGTATTGTCACGCATCGGACCATGATACAGAGGAATGTCCGATACTACTAGTGAATATTGAGGAAAAGAGGAACCAGAACAACCAGAATGTTCAGTGGATTTCAATCAAAGCAAGGGATGAAGGATGGAACATCAACATAGTCACTCATGGAGAAGCAAGAACAGGAACTGACACAGTTCGACAGGAACCATTGCAGAACCAATGGGTAAAGAAGAACATTGAACCAAGGAAGAAGTTTGACGTGCAAAAGGAAAAGGAGATCTTTAAAGAGGCCATAAAAGAATTTCAGAAGGAGGACACAACGTCGACTTCAACTGCACAACAAGATAAGGAAGCACCATAATACAATATGACTCCATCATTGGATCATACCAATGGGATGCAACCCATGGGACAAGTAAGTATAATCAAAGGATTTTTGCAATCATGTGTAAAAGTATTAAGTGATCCATCATCTGTGAAAATATTTCAAAACATCTTAGAAAAGTGTAGCAACGAGACAAAATAAAATCTAGAACCTAAAAAAATTAATCAACTACACACAAAAATAAGAACAAGTAGGGAATTTATACTGAATGCTAACATTGGGGATTTCAATATGGGAGAGATTATACTGGATCTAGGATCCGAAGTGAATGTATTACCAAAGAAGACGTGTCAATGCATGGGAGAGACAATACTCACCTATTCAATTGAAACTAGAAAACCAACATAGAGTCCTACCAATCGGTAGACTAGAAGGAGTGATTGCAGACCTTGATGGAGTACACACTAAAGCAGACTTTGAAGTCATTGAAATAGTGGACGACACAACACTATATCCAGGGTTGCTTGGTCTAGAGTGGGAGTTTGACAATCATGCCATAATCAATCTGAAAACCAGGAAAATGACATTTGAGTCCAGCGAATATAGGGTCATCGCACCATTAGATCCATCAGAAGGGGAGAGGTTTGTAGAACCTACTTTCCTAGACTTAGAGGAAATCGTCCAGTTGTATAGAACAACTGCATGCGATGAGGATTACGTAAACCCAACTGGAGACGGGGTACTCAGTTGGCAGAGCATTACTTCATGTGCAACAGACTCAAACACTGGTTTAGAGAACTGCCAGCAGAGGCTACACAAAGTATCCATGCGAAAATGTGCAAGAATAGACCGCGCAGGAAGATGGATAGGCACAGAAATCAGAGAACCACCTAGTTTCCACAGACTAAACAATTTGGAAACATTCTTGACATAATACAAAGACGTAGTGTTAGAGAACCAGAGACTGTTAGCACTTGATATAGCACTAAAGGCCACATCGACAAGATGGTGGGGTGCACACAAAGAGACAATCACAGATTGGTATCAATGTAAGTGATTACTGTGCATAAGGTTTGGCGCATAATAGAAAAACAACAAACAACAAAAATATGAAGGAAAAGGGACACCATCGAAACCCTTGGAGAAGTCAAAAATGCTATGGAAAATGACACCACCAGAGGAATGGACTCATCACTTCATACATACTTTAGAGGGTATGCCAACAAATTGGTATACGGACCAGGAATTGCGCAAAGGAACTACAACATGGAAGACATTGTGATAGAATTTCACAGTCACTTTCTCATTTGAGCATGAGAACCCCAACATAGATGCAACCCTTAAATGGATCAGAGGAGTCATATTCATAAAAGAACTAGAAATATAACTTATCACAGAAGAACAACAACATAATAAACAGACAATCAAGGAGCTGTTGTCTTGCTATCACGTACAAGAAGAAGCACCAGATGAAGATGATCCACATGATATTCAGATCAAAGAAGTAGAAGGTGAAAGAGATGTGGAGGGACCACCCATAGAATAAGAAGTCATTACCGCGTTTATCAAAGTAAATAAAGTCAACATTAGGACAGTCGAGCATCCCAAAATGGCTATCATTGGAGACTAATGGGATGAGAAAACAGTAGAAAGCATCACAGAGTTGTTGCGCGAATACAATGACTTGTTTCCTACAACATTTACAGAGATGAAGGGGATAGCCGAAGAGTTAGGATAAATGAAGATACCACTCAGACCTGAATCGAGACCTATTAGACAACGACCATATAGACTAAACCCCATATACAAACAATAAGTCAAAGCTGAGATCGACAGGATGCTCGAAGTCAGCATCATAGAACCGATTGAGGAGTCAGAATGGATAAGTCCAATGGTAGTACAGGACAAGAAACAAGGAGGGATTAGGATATGCATCAACTTAAGGAAGTTGAACGATGCATGCCTACATGAACCATTCCCTACACCCTTCACGGATGAGGTGTTAGAGAATGTAGGAGGACATGAAGCTTACTCATTCACCGATGGATTCTCAAGCTACCATCATATTAAGATATCACAAGAGGATAGACACAAGACCACATTTGCGACAAAATGGGGATATTATTAGTACACAGTCATGTCCTTTGGACTGAAGAACGCACCCACAATATTCTCCAGAGTGGTCATCGCAACATTTAAGGAATTCATCCATCAGTTTCTTGAAGTATACCTGGATGATTGGACAGTCTATAACCTATTGAAAAAACATGTGTAAGTTTTACGAATGATGTTAGAAAGATGCAGAAAGTGCCAGATATCATTGAACATCAAGAAATTCATATTTGAAACACCGTTTTGGATACTATTGGGCCACATAGTATGAAAACAAGGTTTATTAGTAGATCCGGAAAGATTGCAGTCATTGTTAATTTTCCAGCACCAAAAACAGTCCGTTAGCTAAGAGCGAAGTTAGGACACACATGATACTACAGGAAATTCATCAAAGGATATGTGCAGATCAAAACATCGATGGAAAATATGTTAAGGAAGGATACAAAGTTTCAATGGAACGATGAGTGTCAACACGGTTTGGATACCTTGAAGGAAAATATGGTTACTGTGTCGATATTGGTATTTCCAGACTGGGAAAATACATTCCATGTGCATGTAGATGCATAAGCCATAGAAATTGGAGCTATCTTAGCACATCCAGGAGTGGGAGACTTGGATCACTCGATAAAATTTGCAAGAAGAAAGTTATCAGACTTAGAACAAAACTATAACACGACAGAAAGAGAAGGCCTAGCCATGGTCTATGCACTTAAGAAGTTTAGGCATTACTTATTGGGAAAACACTTTAAGATTTTCACAGATCACTCAACCCTAAAATACCTATTCAATAAGCTAGTGTTGGGGGGAGAATATGTCGATATTTACTACTATTTCAAGAATTCAACTTTGAAGTAATATTTAAACCAGGGAAATTGAATGCAAGACCTGACCACCTGTCGAGGGTCACAAATCGAGAGGAACCTATGAATTTAGAAGAAAAATTTCTAGATGCACAGTTATTCTCAGTTCAGATTGTTGATGAATATTTCACAGATATCATTCAGTTCTTGAGTACAGGTACTGCATCGCAAGACTATAGCACCACGTAGAAGAAAAACCTGGTAGTCCATGCTGCCAACTATCAACTGATTGCAGGACATTTGTATAAAATGGGCGCAGATAGCATCCTGCAAAGATATGTGTTAGAGAACGAAAGACCAAGAGTCTTAGCAGAAGCCCACGAGGGAATAGCTGGAGGGAATTATGTAGGTAAAGCTATTGCGCAGAAGGTATTGCATGCAGGACTATGGTGGCCAATGATTCACAGAGACTCGAAGGACTACTTTCAAAGATGTGATGTCTGTCAAAGGGTAGGAAAACCCAACAGAAGGGATGATATGCCATTACGACCAAAAGTAACGTTACAGGCATTTGAAAAGTGGGTAATAGACTTTGTGGGACCAATCAACCCACCTGCAAAAAGAACAGGGGCTAGGTACATTATCACCGCGATGGAATATTTAACACGATGGGTGGAAGCCACACCAGTAAAATATTGCAGCGCAGAAACAACGACGTTCTTTGTTTTTCAAAACGTAATCACTAGATTTGGGTGCCCAATAATTTTGATGAGCGACCAAGGCACGTACTTCATAAACAACACCATCAGTGCTATGACCGAAGAGTTTGAAGTACATTATCAGAAGAGAACACTGTATC
Source organism: Picea engelmannii (assembly GCA_009831015.1). NCBI lineage: Eukaryota > Viridiplantae > Streptophyta > Pinopsida > Pinales > Pinaceae > Picea > Picea engelmannii. Next base: position 15,889 of record ML833379.1, read on the forward strand.
ATCCATAGACAAATGACATAGTGGAAGCCTTCAACATAATTCTGGAGAACGCACTGACAAAGATTTGTAATGTCAACAGATCTGATTGGGACCTTACAGTACCAGCAGTATTATGGGGATACAACACTACATGCACAAATTTGACAGGGCACACGCCATTTAAACTAGTTTATGGCCAACAAGCAATGGTTCCATTAGAATTTTTAATCCCAAGCTTGCACGTAGCAACAATCACACAGATGACAGAATGAGGCATAGTATAGGAGAGACTGGATCAGTTACTGACCATGGAGGAAGACCGAATATTGGCAGGATTCCACCAACAAGTTTAGAAAGCATGAGATAAAGCTTGGAACGATAGACACATCAAGAAGAAAATGTTCAAGGAAGGAGATCTAGTGTTGATGTATGACAACAAATCGTTACAGCACCCAGGAAATCTCATAATGCATTTGTTGTGACCATACGAAGTAAAATCTATCACAGATGGAGGAGCTATACAGTTAAGAGGATTATCAGGCATAGAAATCTGAGGGATGATCAATAGGAGCTGACTAAAGTTGTACAAGGACAGTTGACCACCCACCGCGTAGTAAAAAAAAAAAAAAGGGAAAGAACCAAAGAGAGCACAGTGCACCAGAAGTAGAAAGGCCGCACAAAGATAGAAACATAAAATCGGTGAGAAGAAATACAAAATTCACATCAAAAGGGAAACAAGTGGAAAAAGGAATCTCATCAAACAAATCAACAATGCAGCCACACAATTGGGTGCAAAAATCTTAGCTTGCAAGTTGCTAAGAAAATGCCGCAGAGAGGAAGTACCAGCTGGAGTCATTGTAGTTGCAACCTAGTGCACAGAAGGCACCTCAATGAGCTTAATGCCATACTTATTGAACTTATTCCAAGAGGACTACAAGGATGCGCAGGACCTAGGCACATATTTCCACTACTCATGGTTGATTAACTTAATAGCCTTCATGGGATGGCGAGAACGAGGGTATATAGTTTTTTGTACCAGACCAAAGCTTGTGGAAGAGTGGTATCCATTGTTGAAAGCATGGCCGAACTCCAAGAATAAGAGGGAGAATGGGATCATATTTGAAGCATACCTACGTGACATGCAGAAATCCATCAGCCAAATGTGGAGAATAACACCAAAGGTTGTCGCGCGATATGCGAACATCACCAACTTCCAGCCCGCAAGCCAAACAATGTGGATACATGAAATGAAGGATCCATATAAACAATGGCTACAGATGCTCTACTGTATCATAGAGGGTGATATCAATATGGTCATCAACGAATGGCCCAATGAATGGAGGATCCCATCCATTAACTGGGAAGTACCGGAAAGAACAACAGAGGAAGAGGCAGAGCAGGGAGCAACGCAGCCTATGGAAATCCAAGTGCCCAAGAGACCAATAATGGTACAAGGAAAGCCAACATAGACAAAGGAAGGGCCAAATAAGACAGGAACCCAAAAGGGGAAGAAGGAGAATACACAACCAACCAAGTAACAACAGAAACAGGTTGAGGGAGTGTAGGAGATCGCCTCAATTCCCAACACACAAGAACCAAGGGGAAATAAGAGACCAGACATGTAGGTAGGAGGCACGTGAAATAATTCAGAGGCACAATGAGCACCGACATAATATATGATTATAGAGGACAATGGGGAAATGATTGCTAGAATGGTCCAGGATTTTCTAGTCGAGGACTTCGACCATGTAGCACACCACAGGGACAAACTGCAAAAAGAGCTGGTAGAATTGGGGCAGTTCCTCGAGAAATTTGGGGAAGTATACATAGTAAGAAGTAGCAGGGGCATAGAGCCATCATCACAACAGACAGATAGAAGAGTGCAAGAGGAAGCTCGATAGTCAAAACAAGGGATATTGCACCCACACGTAAGATTCCATATCAACCATAGCATGTTGTGCATGAACAAAATTGTGGGGCAGACACCCTTGAAATACTTAAGCCAAATCCAAATTTTGTTGACAAGGATACCATCAAGGGAATTACACAGGTTGTAGGTGAGCTTCAACCACGAGGTACAGTCTCGCGCACGCAGAGACTTAATTGAGTTGAAGCATGCAACAACAAAAAAAAGACGAATTGAAAATAGGCTATGAGAAGGCCAAATATGAGAGCGAGGAGGAAAGGGAGTTACTAAAAGGATTGGATCAGAAAGTGGTAGGAACTTATGATAATATTCCATAGGCCACGCAGAGTGAGGAAATCGCAACAACAGAAAATATTAATCGGATTACATAGGCAATTGATCAATATCAGAAGGAGATCGAGAATCTCCGAGAACACCTCACACCAACCACTCCACTAGTAGTCAAGGAGAAAAGGAAATAGGAAGAAACAATGTAGCTGCATGAGATAGAGCAACAGGTTATCACATCAACTGACTTGTTCGATAAAGCAACGCAACTTTGGACAAGGTTGGAGGAGGATCCATAGATCCAACGGTGGGACAAGGAAGAGGAAAGGATAAATGCAACGATCCAAGAGCTCAAGAAGAAGAAGAAGACCATACCAATCCCAGAGCAAGTCAAAGGGATTAAGGAGATGAAGAAGCTGCAGGTAGAACTCATCACTGCTCAAACACAGAAACAAGAGCGTCAGGCTCAAATGGAGCCATTACAGGAGCAGGTAGCAGAAGTAATAGCACAGGAAGAGGTAGTTAAGATACAGATAGCACAGACCCAAGAAGAATGTGCAGGATTGATCAATGACGAAGTTGCAGTCCAGGTAGTGGACACAATCAAGGAGAAGACCGCACAGGCGCTCACACAAGCAACAAAGCTCAAGGAAAATTTCTAGATGATCACCAAGGAGATCAAGAAAGCTCAGTAGGATTAAGTGGCTCAGGACGAGCCACATGTCAGTGTTGGGGGCCTATTGGCAGCATGCCAAAGTGGAAATAAGGATGATCTTGGGGAAAGAAAGCATGCAGAAATGAAAGTAACAGCTAGAAGGAAACACAACACGCACACATGAAAGAAAATGTGCACAAGGAAAGATACAGTTGGAAGGAGGAACAACACACGCGCATGAGAGGAAGACCTAACATCGGTAGGGTTAGGGTTTTGGTAATATATTGTAAATATATGAATAGCCTAAAATGTATGAATACAGATACGTAGGTATCATAAGGTCCCCTTTTTTGGTATGCATTAGTGATACATCATAGATATGTACGAGTCGATGTGAATTGTAATGTTGTTATGTACTATTTCATAAGCGGTTGAGCTAGAGGAGAGGAGAGAAGGAAGATATGAGGATTATATTGAAGGTTGAGGAGCCTAGTACGATCGAGTTTGCCTCATATAGATCTTACCCATCTAAGGATAATTGTAAGCGCGTGACATTGTAGATGCAAAACTACCATAATAAAAGAGCCAAGAGCCAAATCTTTGTGGACGTAACCCAGGAGGGGGTGAACCACGGTAATATATGTGTAATGTGATGAATGCATGCATTTATTTATCTTCTTTCAGTAATTAATTGTTGTGCTTAATGAATGAATGAGTTATTACATTGCTAGGAAAATAGTTGTGTTGTTAAGGGAAGAAACTGTTGAAGGTAATGCGTAGTCATGAATACAGTAGATTGCAATCACAGACTATAGTATATGGCTTCTAATATGAACTCATATCTCATACTCAATCCCGAGCTGTAAACACCTGAGTCTTATAGCCACCCATTAAATCTATCTCGGGTGAGACTGCGCAGCACATCCGTGTGATGTGTTGCCTTCTAGTTTACCAAGAGGGCCAATAGTTTTAGAGGCTTTTGTAGGAAACCCGAAATACATGAACCCTGGGTCAATAACTCAGACGGTAGAGAAGGAATACTAAGAACAACAACACTCCTCTTGAGTTATGGAACCCATAAAACATTAGACACCCTCAATATCTCTCATGAATCCAATCAAAATGATACAGTACCATATCATCATACTAAATTCTTGGCTCCCATACCAATATCCACACACAATTATGAACTAGTCTCTATGAGAGTTTCAAACAACTCTCTAGCACCTGTCATATGGAAATATGCTCCACTTTCCACAAACCATCTCTCCCTACTGGAGACAATACCTAAAAGGATGGAGACCAACAAGATCTCCCTCTACAACCTGTCTAGAACCTCATCAAGCTGTATTGTTGATGCATGGTTCCTTCTTCATCTTCCCTTTTGGTGTGGACATTGTGAAGCATAATGACCAAAGTCATGGCACTCATAAAATTTGATCTTACTAAGATCCTTATTCTATCTCAGTTTTGGATATGCTTCTCTCTTCGGAGAATCCCTTCTCCTTGACAGGCCTCTTATGTATGGATAACCCCTTCTTCCCTTTCTAGTGTGGTCTGCAAGGGCCTAGTTTTCATCATTGCTAATCTTCAACACACCATATATATCATCCTTGGATGCTAATTGGGTCTCCTCTTGGATACAATCAATCCATAATCCATGACAATATGGTAACCTATATTGCATAGATATCCCCTACACAAATGGTTCCTAGGACCTAGGCAGACCTCTCAATGCTACATTCACCAACTCATCATCTTTCATTGTCTCACCAATAGCTGTGAGTTGATCTTGGATAAGGTAATATTCATAAGATAACTAAAAATTGTGTCTTAATTGGTAATCCTGACAATATGAAGTTGATGCTTCAAGTGGAACATCCTGTCAGCATTCTTTTTTTGGTAAAGACCCACAAAATCATCATACATATCCTTTGAAGTTTCTTTCTCGACAATGTGAGTAATCAAGTGGTCCTTCACGAACTCTAGCAATACTCGCTTGGCCTTCACTTTCCTCTTCTTATGAAATTCCAAATATATTGTATTAGTCAGACTAGTAACCACATCCTCAACATACTCCTTGAGGTCATTCTCTTCCAACAGAAGGAGAACCCTTTCCTTCCAAACCTGAAATTTGGTTTTGCCTTCCAACCTATCCTCAAGCTTCAATTTATTCACCATATTGACCTGCTCGGAATAAGAACTAGAACAAAAACAAGTAAAACACTCTTCTAGTATTGTATCAAACAGAGTGTCTCAATATGATCCCCTTCTCTTCAAATCCCAATCTCTGGAACAATGTTAGATTTTACTGCACCTCAGGTCTGGTCTATTGTTTCCATAGTTATACACAATTAACCCAATTGAATTGTAAGCATAAACACACTAATATGCCTAGCTTCTTTTAGCACAGAGGAACATACAATAATATCATATATGAATCATCAATACACAAGAGACACAATATTTATGTTATGTAAATTTATCCAATTCTCCAAATCTGGGGACCAAAACTAGTCCTCTCAAAGTTTCCAAATATGAGGACATAACTAGTCCTCTCAAAATTTACCAAATCGGTGGACAACCTTGTCCTCCAATATACAAACAAGAAACAAAACCTAAATAATATTTTGGAAATATCCTCTACCCACAAATATGCTACAAACCACATGTACAACCTGCTGAGGTCACCTAATGTCAGCATGTATAGACTTGGCCCTACCTAGACGAGCTTGTACGGATGCACGCAACTGTTCCTACAAGAACCCGCGTACGTGTGTGATTGTTGTTATAAATAATCTCAATGTCCTAAAAACAACTTAACAACCATTTATTTATGAAACAATTGTAAGGTATTTATCTTGATATGTACTATAAATGTACCATCGATGTACATATTATTTTAATTGAGCGTGCTCCTTTTCCACCATGTTTTCGTGTTCTTGAATTTCTTGATTCATCATTCTTTTTCTTATTTATATCATGTGGTATCATGACATTGTTTGATACCTATGAGCCCATGGAAAAATAATTTATCAGAGCATGTATGATGTTTAAGGGCCTCATGATTATATAGATTTGATGGTGAGACAATTTATTAACTATTCTTGGAATACTAAGACTACAGTATTAAAGCATGATCGATGATGGCCAAGACTAGGACTGTATTATTAGAGCATGATCAATGATGTGACCATGAGGAAGAAACCCATCATGGGTAAGTCAGTTAAGATAAATAAATTGTAAAGTGGGAACAATAATTATCTATACCACTTGTATCCAGATTGAATCGGCATGGTGTTATTGCATTTGTATTGTTCTTTCTCAAAAATTGCATGTTAATTTAAAGAATATGAATGTTGTTCTTTGAGTGATTATGGAAGATCATTGAAGTTTTATTAGAGATATAAATTGAATATTTGATTGATGGATCACCATAAGATCATAGGAACACCAATATTTAATAGAAGAATATTGTTACTTCTATAGTTGTCATTTTTACTTCAAGGTTATCGTGTACATATATCAAGAAAGAGTGTAGTTATATTCTTGGTAGACATGTTGTTATAATTTTGCAGAGGGACAATAATATTGTTACACCACATATGTTGTATATATTATTATTTATGTTATAGGTTTGAAAAACATGGTTAGTGGTGGTTTGGATGAATCTTTTAATGATGGTCAAAAGTTCACTATTTAGCCAGACTTGTGCTCACACAGTAACAAAGAAGAGTGTGTTCAGGTTGGATGCAACCTATAAAACATAACTCAAATGAAATAGCCATTTATTACAATATTGTGCATGAGAACCACAAAGAAATTAGACATTGGTGGATGTAAGAAGAATATATTATTTGGAAAGAGATGCCTTTGAAGTAGAAAGTGATCAAGGATGCAAACAATATGGTGCTTGTCGTTTGCATCAAAATTTGTATTCAACATTCAAAATAGAGATTTGCATGACTTCCTGATGATAATAAGATGGCTGATTTTTTATAATATTGGTTGCATCATAGTTGTTCATTTCAGGAACCCAACATTTGGAAACTTGGTCCCTGCCCCAATATATCTTTCACAATCTACCTCTAGTTAGAATCTAAATTCACTACCACAACATTGACAACCAACATAGCATGTCAAAAAGTTGGCTTAGGTTGATGGAATGTTGGTATGGATTGTTGGTTTTCATTGATGTCAACCATTGGAGAGTGATATTGTAGATTGATTTCAACCCTTGGATAAAGTCTGGTAGCAAATTCTAATAGCACATAGGTTTGGGTAATGGACCCAAGTTTGTTTTATGTATAATGGTATGAGTTTTACTATATTTGAAGGTAATATTATTCTATATGGGTAGTACATGTCATGCCATTTCCGGTGGTATGTGGAACATCACATAACTCCTCACGGTTAGAGATTTATCGCCATGTGAAGTTAGAGAACCCAGGTTTGGGTAATGGACCCACGTTTGTTTGATGTATAATGGTATGTGTTTTGATATATTTTCAGGTAAGACTATTTTGTATGGATAGTACATGTCATTCCATTTTCAGTGGTATGTGGAACGTCACATAACTCCTCACGGTTTGAGAGTTATGGCCTTACGAATTTGGAAGACCCTCATATGTTGGCTTGAAACCCTAAAAGGTCAAAGAAGTCAAAGTGCTTGCAAAGAATAAATTATTTAAATAATAAAGTGAAGTGACAAAGTCAAAGAGGATTATTTAAATAATAAACTGAAGTGACAAAGTCAAAGAGGATTATTTAAATAATAAAGTGAAGTGACAAAGTCAAAAAGGATTATTTAAATAATAAAGTGAAGTAACAAAGTCAAGGAGGATTATTTAAATAATAAAGTGAAGTGACAAAGTCAAGGAGGATTATTTAAATAATAAAGTAAATGGAGAACTTTCTAATTATGGAAAGTGGTTAGAAGTGGGTTAGCCCTAAGATACAGAAATTGGGTTAAGATGCTTAAAAGGTAACTCCTTGAGGAGGCTACATGAAAGTATAAATAAGAGGCAAGACTCTCTCATTTTAATCACACTTGAGCATATTGAATATCTACATGTGATTGAGGTAACCAAAGGATATATAAGCTGAATTTCAGAGGAAGATGAAGTAAATAAGGTAAAAATTCAAGGGAGGATAAATTCTTTTGATGATGCTTTCTAAGCTTTGTTATTTATAGGTCATCTCACCATTTTCGCAATAATTTTGTTTTCTAGAATGGTTCAGACCGTGAAATTGGGAGGCCATTGGGAAACATATCCAAGTAGTTTTGGTACAAATTTTATCTTGTGGGTCGTTGTATTTTTGGAGTTACGCTCTGTGGAAAATAAGGTTTGTGGCTAGTCCTGAAACTATTCTAAAACAAGTTTTTCGGGTAAAAACGTCATAACTTCTTCATAACTAATCCAAATTCAGTAAGGAAAAATGTGTTGGTTATAGTACAGTCTGTAGTATTCTATGTAAAATTTTCAGATCCATGCAACAAATATTCCACGTGGAGAACGCTCTTCGCTCTCTAGAATATGCCAGAATTCAACAAGGTATGCCATTTTTTTCTATAACTCCTTTTAAGAGAGGTTCCAAGTAGTGACACTTGCAGGAATTTCATAAAACACACTGAAGACCATTTTGTATTATTTTCATATCTTTATTCATTACAGGTACATAATCCACTATGTACCCAAAACTATTACAGGTTGTTGACTAATGAATAAAGATATGATTGAGTCAATTAGTTTATGAGTTGGCACATACATGAGGTGTATAGTTGATGATGTTGGTACATCTTGATGAGTCATAATTGATGAGTAGTTGATACATGATTTGTACATACTTGGTACATGGTTGGAGGCACTTGTTAGTAGTATTGTTGACACATGGTTTATGGATGATGTAGCATACTCGTATTGGTATATTATTAGAAGAACATATTGATCTTGGTGATGATTATGAGTTGTTGTGTTATGCTTGGTTGATGCACATATTTGAGAGTTGTCTTGGTGAGTATATATGATTTGGTTGATAATATTTATGAGACAGGTTGTTGTGATAGGTTGTTTGGACAAGTTGTTGTGACAGGTTGAGGTACAGGTTGGTGCATGGTTGATGCACTTGTTTATGGTATAGGTTGATTACAGGTTGTTTGGTACAGGTTGGTGCAAGGTTGATTGACTTGTTTCTGGTACACGTTGATTACAGGTTGATGTACAGGTTAATGCATGGTTGATGCATGATTTAGGTTAATAGTATAGGTTGTTTGGTGCAGGTTGATTGACACATGTTTACAACAGTATATCTCACAGTGATAGTGTGAAAGTGGTTCCATCATTCTACTTATATACCAGGGAGGTTGGACAGGGCAAGGACAGGTGGCTGTAGCCACCTTCCAGTTGTAGTCGAAGAATATAGGGGGTGGTAGCCTCCTTTTGGTTGTATCCATAGAATTGGGGAGTTGGAGATTCCCTCAGGTTGTAGTCTAAGAAACTAGGGGGTTGGAGCCTCCTTCCAGTTGCAGCTAGAAAACAAAGGAAGTTGGTGCTTCCAATGAATGTAACTCTTAAATACATATAAGAAAAATAATTATGTGGTTTTCTCCCTCTTTGGGTTTCCACGTAAAACACTGGTGTACTGTGTATGTGTGTGATTGCTCATTTGTTTATTTACTCTGCAACTATTGGATGATAATTCTACATTGATATAACACTTGAATTTTATGGTGAAAAAGGATTACATTTCTCTATTACTGATTCATCCCCCCTCTCAGTGATCCAACAATTGGTATCAGAGTCGGTTCCTTCAAGAAACAGTTTAACCACTCGAAGGAGATCATGGATTATTCTGAGAATGGAGTACCAATGTTTAATGGTCATAATGGTTTTAAGTATGATATGTGGAGCAGAAGGACAAAAGTATTTTTATAGGAACAATGAAATTATATTTGACTATCAGTTGTTACAGGATATGATAGTTCAAAAAAGGTAAAGACTGCATCCAAGAAGGAATTGAAGAAGAATAGAAAAATAGAAATGGATTTCATCTGGGAAGGATTACCTAATCTGGTAAGAGAAAAGTTTGGTAAATGTTCATCAGCTAAAGAACTTTGGGATAAGTTTCATGACATATATTCTTCACCCATTGCA
>ML833379.1:37302-51474 GCA_009831015.1 Picea engelmannii
CTTTAGGTTTCCACGTAAAACACTAGTGTATTGTGTATGTGTGTGATTGTTCATTTGTTCATTGTTTATTTACTCTGAAACTATTGGATGATAATGCTACATTGATATAACACTTGAATTTTATGGTGAAAAAGTATTACATTGCTCTATTATTGATTCACCCCCCTCTCAGTAATCCAACATAGAAGTCATGCTAAATCGTGAGCACGAATAACATCATACAACTACATGGATTCAAGTAAACTCATGGAATTATTCCAAGCTTCAAAATTGATTTACAAGTCTCTGATTCTAATAGTGTACATCAATTTTTCTCAAAATATACTAGATTGCAAAATGAAAGAAAGAGGAAGTCAATTTAATTATTGAAACCCTAGGAAACATGAACCTTGCCTACATCAGAAGGCCATGCTTTTGCAATTTCTCCTTCTCCTTAGAAATAACAATGATTTTCCTTTTGATGGTCACCATCACAACACATGGAGCTATTATCCTTACCCTTGGAGGTGCCATGATATAATGATTCTTTTTTTCACTGATCTGGTTTCTTTCCCATGAGTACAATCATTCCCACATTTCTATTTTGTGGTTTCTTGCCTATGAGCACAATCATTCCTTCATTTATATTTTGTTGCATGTTTCCAAAACGATATTGATTAGGATGTTGCAGGTGCGTTTATTTTGTTAGTACTGAATCATTCCAAGTATGATGTCTTGATAGTATTCATTTGTTGACGTCGAAGGTGTTTTTAAGGAGCATCAGTTCCAAAGGGTTTGTACCATTTTTGTTTGGTTATCATACCTAAATTATCCATGAATTTGTATGACATTCTTCTTTAGAAATGAATATAGAACTGTGGAGTGTAGTTTGTCTCATTGCTCAAAATTTTCAAACATCTATAGGGTTTAATTTTTTTTTATAAAGGAGATATAAGCTAGTTTTTTTAAGTTCCTTAAGACTGTAAAATTATGTATATCGAGTTATAAAGGGGTTATATTAAGTTTGTAAGGGAGTTATAGGGATTTATATCCTTTATTTGTTTTTCATTGAACATTGTTATAAGGGGTTTTTGAAAGTTTTCAAATGATGTTATATGTGCATCATCTTGTAAAAGGAGTTCTAAGGATTGTATTATTGTTTCGATTTATAAGAACATTTGCAAAATTGTAATTGGAGTTAAAAGGGTTTATCATTTTTTTTTTTTGTATTGGAAGACTTTTTTGTAAAAGTGTTATAAGGATTTTTTGGAAGTTATAAGGGGTAAAGAATATTAGTTTGTGTCCTAGACCCAACCAAAATTGAATAAGGGGGTTTTAGGATCTTTCTGTGTGTGTGGATTGGTTTACATTGCGTTCTTAAGGAGGCCTTATATTTTTCACATTAGGCATATTTGAATCACTTCAAAATGGAAGGAATTGAAAAAATGTTTAATATGTTTCACACATTCCTTAGAAAGACTCCATAATCTACAATTCCTATGAAAAAATGAACACTCACTAATGTTCTTACTTGTTTTCACATACTGCACAAAAGGTGCATCTACTTTAAAAACAAAAACAAAAAAATTGGTTGGGCAGTTGATGTCATTTAATGATGACGCCAAGGAACAAGAAAAAAAAATCAAGGAGCAAAAAAACAAACTTGTGCTTGTTGATCGTGAGTTGCAGTATTTTTCCTTTGATGAAGTCAGTGTAGCCTTGACTGATGACATTGAAAACAAAGTGGATAAATTGAAGGTTTAGCATAAGGATTAGGTTGAAAATATAGATAAATTTGTTAGACCATGGGAAGAATTAAATTTTAAAAGAAATAGATATGGCCTAGAATATGAAAAGGATCATGATAACCTTTTTCATATTCCTAATTATTGTAAACCAATTAAATTTGTGAGCAGAGGTTTTTTGGTTAATGTTGATAGGAAGGAAGAACTTGATAATGAATATGTGCAAAATGTTGATCCGGATGCTAATACAAATGTTGAAGATATTGATGATAATACATGTATTGAGGATTTGTTGGTTGATGATGCTCAGTTCAACAAAGAACTTGTACTATACCGACATTGTTACCAAGTTGGCTATGTTGAGTTAAATGTTTTTGATCTCCACCCATGTGTTGTGGGAAGAAAAACCATGTCTTGGAAGGTGTTAGATGTAATTAATGATTCAGAGGAAACATGTAAATTTTGAATGGTCAGGGACTTGGTGTTGTATTTTCGAAGCTAAGTTATTGGAACGATCTTATCGACGCATTTTTTCACATGTGAAACCATACTTGATTGGAGATAATTCTACAATTGATAGACATGAATGTTTTTTAGGATTAGATGATATAGGGCATGATCAGGGCATGCTTGATGTAGTCTTCTGAGTTGAAGATTGAGTCTCCAGACTCCACTCAAAGATGATATTATTACCCTTTTCCATTTTCATGGGGGTATATCTCATTATCTGTACTTCTAACTTTTCAGTCTATAGGAGGGAAATATTGATATGTTAGACTTCAATTTTCGAAGTCTAACTTACTGGATTGCAGTTTTTGATGATTGATTATGAATTCATGATTCAGGATTGCAGATGAATTTATGATTTTAGTATGATGGATGATCAAGGATTGTTTTAGGACATGATGTTTGTTTCCTGATTGGTTGATAGATTTGATAATGTTAGCACATATCACTCATACAGGTTCTTTGATTGGCAAGTATTTTTCAGCAGATTGATGATTCCACTTTTTGGAATTTGATGGATTGTCCAACAAGTTTGATGGACATTTGGGTTCAGGATTTGGAGCAATACCAACAATTTACCTGGTTTACTACTCAGAGGTTTTTTGGCTACATGATTTTCATATACAGGTTTTGGATGTTCTTCGACACTTTTTTCTGTCAGGAGGATTTTTGACAGCTTTTTTATGTGTCGATATGTGAGAGCTTCATAGTCTTTGAACTTCTCAGGGATGGTCTTTTGACCTTGCAGAAGACATATAATTATTTTTCTCTTTACTCTTGGAAAATTGGATTACCAGTGTTTTTCAAGATATGGGATGTGTTAGACTTGCAACTAATTCACTTCTCATTAGGATTTGCTCTCTTTTGTTTGGGTTCACTTCAGTGACCATTCAGAGGATATATAGATCATTTGATGCAAAATGAGTTTTTCAGATTCAGTTTTCAACATCCACATTTGTCGAGTTTTCAGGAGGATATTCATTGACACTCGTGAGGTTTCATACCATGAGTTATAGATTGAAGACTTGGATAACTTATCATATTTTGCACTAGTCCTTGTTGTTGAGATGATACATTTGTATGGACTTAATATTAAGAGGGGTTTTGTTAGAAATAATGTTAATTTCCTAAATAGACCTTAACAACCATTTAGTTATGATACAGTTGTAAGGTTGTTATCTTGAGATGTACTATAAATGTACCATTGATGTACATATTATTTGAATTTAGTGTGTTCCTTTTTCGCCATGTTTCCATGCTCTTGATTTTCTTGATTTATCATTATTTTTATTATTTCTATCAATTGTTCCCATTGCAACCCACATACATGAGAAAAAAAGTATGGACACTTCATACGTCTCGATGCACTTCATACAATATATTCCTTTTGAAGCTATCTCTCTCTCCCACGTGTGAGGTGTCCCTTTCCCTGCCAATAATAGAAATAGAGAGTCCTCAACCTTAGGCCATATTTTCCACCCTAGAATAATTTCCCTTTGTTGAAATCACCAAGCCTCCTTGCACAAGTGCAAACTCAATTATGCTAACTACATTATTCTACGATGATACAATGAGATGTCACAATGACCCCTCTCCTTTATATACAATCCTTGGGGGTCACCATAGAATCCCCTCCACAACTCAACATCAAATTAGGATTTCCTTGTGGGTGTGAAGCCCTAACACAAGCCCAAAAATACCATCACCAAACCCATAAATCCCCCTCTCAAATAAAAAGGAGTGTTCACAAAACCGAAAGGCCAAGTTGGTTCCAACGAATATTCCCACATGCCTGACACCTTGGCCTCTTGTGGGAATACCTCCTGAAGATAAAAAAATAAATAATTAGCATGTCAATGACCTCTACACAATATTCAAATTCCCCCATAAGTTATGCATCAAGATCAAATTGAAAAATTCATCTTTGGTGTTGATATTGGTAAGATCCTTAGTGTCATCATCTCCTGTAGGGGTAAAAACATTGACCTCGAGAATACTTGCACCATGCATGATATGCCTCACCTCATACAATTACCAAGATATTATCCTTCTTGGAGCATAGCAAGGGAATCCAACATTTCCTTTCTAACTTTCATCCATCATTCCCATTCTCTAAACACTTTACTCAAGATGGACTCTATGCTCACTTGGACATATGAAACTAGACAATGCTTCAAATATATGAAAGAGATGTTGGTCTCTCCTCCCACTCTCATACCCTCTTCTGAAGATCGTCTACTCATGTTATACACCTCAATAAATAAAACCCCTACAAAACGGATACTTTCCCAAAAAGAAAAACAAATATAATTGAATGTGCCATAACTTATTACATAGGTCATACCCTCCCCCTCTATGAGATCAAGTATATGAAAATTGAAAAATAGTGTCTACACCTTCTTTGCTACCAAGAAGATTCGACATTACATGCTCAATTGGACAACATACATGATTATTCAACATAACACCCTATAGTATCTCCTCATTAAAGCCAACCTTTTCCAATATGCCAATTGGTGGATCCTCTTCCGATAGGAGTTAAACCTAGATTTTGTCAATTAAAAGTCCAATAAAGGTGTGGTAATGGCTAAAAACCTAGCTAGTGCCCCTCTTCTAGCGTTATCCATAAATCATAGAGATAATGTATTTCCTTATGAAACCATGTTTTACATTTAGGAATCTATTTTCACTACCAATGAGAGGTACAAAAGTGTGGATATGTAGTGTCCCATTAGGCTAGTATAGTTTTGTAACACCCAATGAGGGTGGTTGTTGATGGATTATGTATGTTAGACTTATATGATATGGAATTGGTTGGGTCACTTGACTTATGAATACCGATATATATATGCACATATTATATACATGATTGCATCTATGCTTATGTATGTTGTGTGGAAAAAATGGTTGGTTATGGTCCTGATCATTGTTTTGTGGAACAGGTGATTCATTATGATCTAGTTAAGAAAACATAATATTTTTTATTATGATGATTAACCTTGTAATGAATCAGATATGGCAGGGCACTTGGTCGCTTGCCGACATGGATGATAGGATTTGACCATATTAGAAATGGTTGTGTAAATCAAATGACTATGGATGTCAAATGGTTGTGGAATTCAAATGGTTGTGTAATTCATGTACATATTTGGGTAAAATGTGATTAAGTTATTTCATTATGAATTTTAAATTGATTATCTTAATCTATGCAATTATGATGTGTTCATATCTGGGGAAACAAGACATTACCAACAAGATCATCAAATGGATATGATATCACATTTAGTGCCTTATGGGAAACATGGAGTTTCAGGTAGAATAGATGAGAAACCATGGAGTTTATGGAACTGATTCCTAAATCCATGGAAGATCAAGGCGCGGAGTCTTGGATCTATCATTAAAAGAAAAATATTAGGTCTCAGAGTTCTAAATATTTGGAAGATCAAGGCGTAGAATCTTGGATTTATGATAAAATAAATATTAGGATTTGGAGTCCTAAATATTTGGAAGATAAGGCATGAAGTCTTGGATCTATGGAATAGATTAGGGCGCAAAAACCTGAATCTACTAGGGCATGGAGTCCAACTAAGTCTGGAGAGGCATGCCACAAGGGTGAAAAATCCCTATTCTCTAGTAGAACATCACCACTCAAGGGAATACATCAACTAGGTAAGCCAACCTAGAATTAAACCTTTAATTAATTTAATTCCAATTTACCCACTTTTGAGGGGCTCTTAAATTTAATATTTATTTAAATAAAAAGGTGAATTAATTGATTTAAAAGAAAAAAATAATAAAATCAATATAAAAGTGACACATGGTGGCGATGCTTAATAATTTAAATAATTAATTAATTAAATAATAAAAATGTGGGAATTCCACCTGGTGGTGAATAATACATAATATTATAATTTTTTTTAAAAGAATTAAATATATAATTTTGCATGAGAGGGCAAGGTGTCACCTCTCCCAAGGATTATAAGTGTAGAATGATCCTCATGGTATGAGGGGGGGGACCTACATAAGTAACAATATGTTTCCAAAAAAAAATTGGAAACACTAAATTAGCTTAGCCTGGTTGATTATGGCCTGATTGGTGTTGGAAGGAAGAGTGGATTATATTATTCCCTAGTCACTCTTCCTTAAAGTTTATTATCTCTATATTGTTGCATCTGGGAACTGGTTGTGAGCTCTTACATCTTGGGATTTCTAGGTGGATAAGACATTCTCCCTAGATATGGTTGGGTGGTGAGTTGGTTGGTCTATTAAGTTGGAAAGTGGAGTACTACAAAATTTCTATGCAGTTGTTATGGTGAGAAAATCAATTGATTTTAGGTTGGAGCTTCCGCAAAGTATTGATTAGTAAGTTTTAGATAAAATTTGAGTTGTTTAACTTTGATATTTTATGTTATTTTATAAATTGGAATGATTTCTAATTACATCAAGATTGCTAGCTGAAAATGTTAACATATGGGTTAATTATTGAGTTGTGGACAGAGGTTGTGCTATATAAAATTTAACGGATCTAGAATGTTGTATTACATTATGGAATAAATATTATGCATGGCTTAAGAAAAATAATATGTGGTGAAGCTGCAAATTATTCCCTTTTATTTCTTCTATTTATTCTCCTCATTCTATAGATTTCTTCATTGAATTTCGTTGGTGGCTTAGGTGTCACTGTGTGTACTTTATTTTAGATTAGCTATGCAAACAGATTTTATGAAGTTAATTTATTTGGATTTAAATAAATCCAGTTTTGGAATATTTTTGTTTATTTCATCGAAAGGATAGGGGGCATCCATGTCGAAAGGGCATATCTCCCCCAATTTGGGTTCACAAATCTTGTTTTCAGAAGCTAAATCATAAATATGGGTGATTTACTAAAGTTGCATACACCCTGTGAAATTTGTATAATTGTTGGTTAAGGAAATATGTCAGTTATTCATTGTTACCTCTATTATATATTTCCCTTTTCTTCTATTCATTTGTGAAATTCCTCCTTGTTTTCTTTTTCTCTTTCTATTTTTTTTGGATATCGTAAGTTCAACATGGGTGTTGCAACAACATGTGTTAGAACACCGGTGTTCCAGCAATCATATTTACAACATGGGTGTTGCAACAACAAGTGTTGTAGCACTGGGTGTTGTTGCACTGGATGTTGTAGCAGTGATGTTGTAGCAATAGGCGTTGCAGCAACATGAGTCTCCATGCTTGTGTTACAACAATGGAAGTGGTAGCATGTATTTCACCCTTCAATTTACTAAGCTTGAAAATGATTTTTTTGTTGTTGATGATGTGGTTTGTTTAGGGCCAAATATGCTTCTGCACCAATGTGGTTGTAGGTTTGTTTTCATACGAGGTGTTTTGTTAAACACCTCAATGATTGAAGTTTGTATGCAAGTGAGGAAGGATGTTATGGTTTTTAATATTTTTTTGCATATAAAAGAATGTCCATATGTCTTAGTGGAAATCATGGTTGTAGCTTGCATGAATATATGATTTGATTATGTACCTCTTGGTTGCAGATTTACAAGTTTGAGCTCTACACTTGATTTCAAAAGTCCATGTATTTTTATGATGAAGTTAAAATACATTTGTATGAATATTTTGAATTAAAGTTAGAGGATGCAAAATAACATGTGAATGATTGTAGGAAACAATATGTTCATGATCACTTAAAACATATTTAGAAAAGGTTTACAAGAGTGTTCTTATGAACATAGCTACATAATTATAAACATGGTTATAATTACATGACGGATGAATTAGTTTGGATTTACTTTCAAAAACATTATTATACTTATTGTGGTCCTAACTTATGTGTTGTTGGTAAGTAAGGTGGGAGCTTACATATGGTATTAGAGATGTTTTTCAACACTAGGGCCTTGGACTTGCAATGTTGGCCTATAGAATTGATTGGTGAAGAGGAAGAACTTAGGTAGCTCAACAGAAAACAAACCAGTTTAAGTTGTTGTGGTCTTGATAACTTTCTCATAGCTATAATTCCTAGTTGATATTAGTACCAACATGCCTTTGATTGTTTTTTGGTTTTTAATAGTTGGACTTCTTTGAGGTATAATGGTGTAATTCTACACATGAGAAAGAAGAAGAAAAGTCATTTTAGTGTCCTAAAATTTGATTTGTCTCTAATATTCCTTAAATACTTTGCTTGAAAAAAATTAATGAGATTTATAATAGACAATCTTTTCTGGAAGATGGTATTCTTCTAGTTATGCCAAGGTGCCATCATTATTGGAATCAATGCCATGGAATTTGGTGAGATGTTAATGTCATCAAGTATTGTTCTGAGTGGCATAGAAGTGGTAGGTGAAATAAGCTACGAAGATAAATTGTCTTTGGTATGTTATTTTGAATGGATGCTTCTTTTCAAAGAAGATTAATTTGTATTCTTTTGGAAAAATGTAGAATGTAATATATTTATTGTTGGGTTTGTCCATGGTTGTGTTTGTTTATTTATTTCCCTTTCTTTTGGTATGAATTTGCATGTTGAATTTTTTTGGATATATGATTATTTTTTCCATCAAGGGATGTGCTTTTGGCATGCTCATATTCTAGTATAATTTAGATGTATGCTCGTTTTTCATGTTCTTACAAAGGTGGTCGAATTAGAGCCCAGCCAGAGATATGTGATAAGTTACATAAAAATGTACGGGTCAATTTAGAACTATGCCCCTTTAAGATACAAATAATCCATGGAGGTAGATATAAACTCGTAGGCTAAGATTCAAACCTGAATTGCAGTAAAATTGTGAGCCACAGGAAGATTGTAGTTCCTTCACAAATGTTGGAAAAATTGCAAAAACAAAGAAATTGTGTTTTGATTTGATTTCCTTCTCTAAAATTCTGAAATAAGTTTTTTGGTAGAATATTTTTTTGTGACTAATCTATTAGCAAGAAAAATAGTTGTTTTAATGTGTTGATAGAAGCCAAATTTGTTTTATGGAGTTATTTTCAGAATAGATTTGATGTATGGTTTTTCCATCAAATAAATAGTGGTGTAAGTAGGGCCAAAATACATGTCAAGTTATAACAATGGAACAGAGGTAACCCTCATTCAAATTTCCTTAATTGGTATTTATGAGTGGCTGGTTTATTGTATTTATGGGTGACTATTACAACCCAAATTTTCCTTCGTTTAATCATTGAGTTTAAATTATTTATTGTTGTTGTAAAAATGACATGTTAAAATTTGGTTTCCATTAAATTGGAAGGTGGAATTAGGTCCATATCACTTTGATCAAGTGGCTTGGATTTCTAGTTGGTTGCTCCAACCAAATAGCTATAGATTGATTGTTGATTTTATTACTAACTATGCCCAATAAAAAGGAAACTTATCGATTAAAATGTGTAGGTTTTAAAAGGACATTTGCAAGTGTTATGTTCAATTTTTGATTGGTGTCCAACATTACACTTTATTTCTTGCATACAACAATTTTTTGCATCCCTTTTTGTGGTCCATTCAGAAAAAACAACAATCCCAATACAAGTATTTCATTGTGTTTTGGGTGGTTACCTAAAACCATATTTGTATGGGATGTAAATTCAAATCTAGTGGGTCTGAGTGAAAGGATAGAATTTTGATTAACCTTATACAATTATTTCTTGAATGTATGGAGAATTGAATTGAATGTGTTATGAATGCACAAACAGGTTTTCAAGTGCATATTAATTGTCACAATAGAACTGAAGAGATAGAGTAAGAACAACCAAGTGGATTGGTTTAGAGTTGATTTCGGCTGGAAATTTTATCTTCATGGGCCAATTTTAATAATATTATTGAAACATATAGTAAATTCTAGAGTTTACCAATCTCTTTTCACATAATTAGTTATATTTAGAAGCTGGCCCATTTCATTTGTTTTATTTTTATCTTGAACAATTGTATTCAATATTATAAATTCAAATCAATTTGAGGGAAGTCAAGTATGTATATATATAAATTTTGATGTTTCACTTATGTACAAAGTGTCTATTGACATGCCTAAGATCTAATAAGAAGGACTAGTGTTTGGAATGAAAGGAAACATGTTTAAGACCAGTATGTCTAAAGGATCAAAACATGACAGTTATTGTGGGGTGGTCAAAGGAAGAACACTAAAATATTATGAAATGAAGGTGACAGAGGGAAATGAAGATGATTGAAGGAAAAATAGTGTTGTTTTACTATGATTTGAAACTCACAACTTGATCAATTAATTGATGCATCTTTTTGTTCATGGAAACATGATTTCTGGATTTGAATTGCTAAAACATTTTGTATTTATTGTTGGAGAAATTTCTATTTTTGGCACACTAGTTCAGTGGGAGTTAACTGACTAGTTCTATTTTAGACTTTCTATTTTAGATCATCATTATTATTCTATTATGCATGCATGAATTCTTCTATTATGGAATGTTATGTCCTATATATGAGTGTATTCTACTCATTCATTGTATCATATTGATCATCATCTATGTATCAATTGTCAACTCGTTGGAGTAGTGTGAATATATTTTCTCATTCTTCCATATTGAATCTCTTTTCATTTCTTGATAAGATTTGTTTGTACTTTCTTTAGCTATATCTCCTGTGCAGGTTTCGATGAAACATTGACATGGTATCAGAGCTACACTACTTGGAGCATGCCAAACAAGCCAAAGAATAAGGAAAATCGGAGTTTCGGCGAGAAAAATCTGTGGTCATACCTTTCGATAGTGATTTCTCCTAAAATATTAACTTTTTGATGAAACTTACCGCGAGGGAAGTAAATTGACCCATTCTGCAAGTGGGTTTTCAACTATTTGGAGAAATTATTCACCGTTTACTCAGAAAGGAAGTTAGAAGATCATCTCCTAAAACTGATACGAATATGTGTTCGTACCTTTCTATACTGATTTCTACAAAAATATTACCTTTTTGAGGAAACAACACACTCAAGAAGTAAATCGACCCATTCTACAAGTGGGTTTTCAACCGTTTGGCGAAATTCCTCACCGTTTTCTTAGAAAGTAAGTCACAAGATCGTCTGCTAAAACTAATATGAATTTTCACTTAAAGTGCCCTTTCTGCAGTGATTTCTTAGTTTTTCACTTGCAGTTTGAGAGAAAAGTTTTAGGGGTTCTCAGGCACAGTGGGAGAGATGGATACGACACATATTCTAGAGTCAAAGTTGGTTGAAATCCGCACACCATACAATTATTTTTATTGGAATCCCAAGGATGAATTCCAACTTCGAAGGAAAGGACTATACAACTTGATGATGGGGATAGAAATAAAACCTACCTCAGCAATTGAGAAGATGAGATGGGAGAACCGAAATGATGAATCCATAGGAATTATTATTGAATTGATTTCAATTGATCTATGGTTTCATGTTGTTGTATTCAAGACTCCAAATGTGATCTGGACCACCTTGGAAAGTTTGTTTGGAAGGCAGGATGAGATGAGAGGTCATATGCTTTAGGTAAAGTTGAATACTTTGGATCCTAAAAGTTTTGATAATATACAAGATTTATTTACTAAGTTTAAATATTTGATATTTATCTTAGCAACTTGTAGTATTGATAATTCTAAAAAAGTGGACCAACTTATTCTAACAATCTTGGCCAAGATATGATCAACATATGTTGTCTATGTTTCCAAGTTCCATTCAGGAAGGTATCTCATGGGAACAAATTGGAATATGCCTACCATTGATAAATTCATTGATTCTCTCACACGCGAGTAGAAAAAAACTCATTCATATGGACCTAATCAAGGATCCAAAAGCACATGCACTCACCATGCATCATGGAAAAGGATCATCCAAACAAAACGGGAAGGAGAAACATAATGAGAAGGAGGGATATTTCAAACCCTTTAACAATTCTTTAGGTTCCAAAGACTCTTCATATTCCAAGAAGAAGAAGAAGGGAAATCAGTGCACTTACTGCAATAAGCCAGATCATGAAGAATTCACATGCATGAAGAAACAGATCAATCTTATGGCACAGGCACTTTAGCGGAACAAACTTGGAAACTTCATTCCATAGGGAGTCAAGAAGAAGAAGGAAGAAGATCCTTCTCCTAAGAAAGGTAATCATCATGCTCTTATTGCAATTAATTCCTCATTTGATTCATGGATTATAGATTCTGGTGCATCCCATCATATGGAGGCGAAAGAGGAAGTTTTCTCTTCTTTGAGACCATGCTCAAGACCCCCTATTCTCATGGTGGATGATACTCCAATAGTAGTAGTAGGAGAGGGGAGAGTGGAACTCCATAATGATAGTTGAAGAGAATTTTTTACATGTTCCAAAGCTTTCTATAAATATGCTCTCAGTTTATCAAATCACTCAAAAAGGTAAAAAGGTTCAATTTACAACAGATTTAGTTTAAGTAATTGACATGGATGAAAATTCCATCATTACAATTGCTGAGGTGGATCACAAGTCAAGGTTGTATAAATTCACTAAGTGTTCTGATGATGACTCCTCTTTTCTACTTACACATAAGGAGATTACTTTGCATTCACCTCTAGTGCAACATGCATATACTCTTATGCTTCCATCGGTTACATAAATCAGAGATGATTCCATACACTCACATTATGTACATGGAAATAAGAAGGTAGTACAATCAGATAAGAAGCCAACATCGAAGCTTCAACAGATGACCAAGAGGGAACAATTCACACTTCATGCAGCAGGTGTTCTTGTAGGGAATCCATTGGATTCGAGGAGGACTCAATATCATCATGAGGAGCCTTCTCATGTACCTTCATCTTATGAACCTACGATGCCCATGCATTTCTATATGGTTCAATATTATGATCCATGAATCTACAGTGAGGTTGTGGGAAATACATGACGACAAGTAGCCATGAAGAAGGAGTATGACTCACTCCTAAATAATCATACTTGGGATCTGGTTCCACTTCCACCAGAAAGCAATATTTTCAGGTGTAGATGGGACCACAGGATCAAGAGGTACAAGTCTAGACATGTTTCCAAAGTAATTTGTCAGATCCATAAATTTTTCTACATATTCATGAATACTTTCAGTGATAAAAATTTCCACGCTTTTCGGGATCGTCTTGGAGTGAAGAACACAATTTCTTAGCAACTTCCTTTTCTTCTTTTGATGCATTGTCTTTTGAGCGGGTGTTTTGTTCTCGCATGGTTTTCCCTCTTTCCTCATTTTTTCAGTGTTCATTAGTTGCATTGTGCATGAGTACCTAATATGTTCTAGTAGCCGGGACTCATTTTTTACTCCATAGTGATGTTCGGGGGGGGTGTTGGAGAAATTTCTATTTTCGGCACACTAGTTTAGTGGAAGTTAACTTACTAGTTCTATTTTAGAATTTCTATTTTAGATCATCACTATTATGCTATTATGCATGCATGAATTCTACGATTATATAATGTTATGTCCTATATATGATTTTATTCCACCCATCCATTGTATCATATTGATCATCATCTATGTATCAATCATCAACTCATTGGAGCAGTGTGAATATATTTTATCATTCTTCCATATTGAATCTCTCTTCCTTTCTTTATAATATTTGTTTGTACTTGCTTTAGCTATATCTCTTGTGAAAGTTTCAATGAAACATTGACATTTATATCCCTATTGGTGCATAGTGGGAAGACCCGAGGTTCAACATTAATTCACCAAAAAAACTCAAGTAATATACCGACCCTTTCATCATCACTCAAAAGTAGGTGAAGTCTCACCCA
Organism: Picea engelmannii; assembly: GCA_009831015.1. NCBI lineage: Eukaryota > Viridiplantae > Streptophyta > Pinopsida > Pinales > Pinaceae > Picea > Picea engelmannii. Next base: position 51,261 of record ML833379.1, read on the forward strand.
AGGTATATATGGGGACTGTAGGAACCAGGTTTCTTCAGTCATGAAGGGAAGGGGGGCATTCATTCTAACCATTATACTTAACGTTCATGAATTATACCATTCTTTAGGTGTGCATAACCATAAAAACATATCATAGATTAAGATTAACCAACATACATTAAGGCAATAAATAGAACAACAAACAAACACATCACAACATAACACAAAGACACCA
>ML833380.1:13995-27671 GCA_009831015.1 Picea engelmannii
TCATAAGAGAAAACATTTTCCCCATTGAGAACACTACTATGACCATGTATCTACTATATGAGAACAAGTTAAACAACATGGAATACTAGAATCTTCCTTTTCTTCAAACTCCATCCAAAACCACATTTGAATCGAGAATGGATGGCATAAGGATTTACATTTGTTGATAAACTATTGGGGAATAAAGGAAGCGATCATTTTGTAGAATAAAGATAATATTAAAAGTAATATTGCATCAAAATTTAAGTAGAAAATGTGGTGCGATAAAGAGCTAGAGGGAAAAATTAAATTAAGATATTATAAGGAGGTAAACAAACCTAATCTATAATATCAAAGATACCTTTCTATTTTGAGGAGTGTAAAGAAGAAAATAAACATTACTAAAATAAGAACAAATTCTCATGAGCTCCATAATGAAATTGGGCGTTGGTTCGTTCCGAAAACACCGTGAGGTCTATCACCTTTGTGACACTAAAAGCGTTGAAAATGAGAAAATCTTTCTCTTAGAATGTCCATCTTATACCGAAATTGGATTTGAATTTTAAAATTTTTGTCACATTACCAAACTTCCTAACCTTTTAACTCACCAAAACTATGGTGATATTGGGATGCTTCTCTTAATTCTTTTCGAGTACATTAATAAAATTCTATAGAATTACAAGTAATCCCTTACCTTCTAAAGGTTCAATAGACCAATTCAATTACATTGGACATTAATCACCATCATCATCATCATAATTTAGTAGAAAGGAAAAGGATGATATTAATTGAAATAGTAAAATTAAATTTCATAATATAAAATTTGTATCCTGACAAATTTAATGAAATGAGAAAAATGTATTTTTTTTGTTTGATAATTTGTTCATGATTTTTGGGACTAGCCTATGGTCTAAGAAATTGCGACCCAAGGGTCTTTAAGTCGTCAAAATCACCTAAGTATCACACTCAGACTCGACCACAACAACCCTTATCATGGTTTGAGTTTATGAGTCTCCTCCCAGCTACGAAAAAGTTTCAAACTAGTGTTATCTTACAAAATGAGGCCCTTCTAAACCAATCATCATAGAGATATTTGACAAATGAATGCTTTTTTTATTAAACATATTTTATACGATTTATTAAAAATGTAGAAAAAGTAAAAGAAAAAATATACTAAATTGAAAAAGTAAAACCTAAATTTTATAAATTGAGATTCTTTTATTGAGAAAATATTTTATTAAATATATATTATTTAATAATGAAAAAATGGAAAAGAGAACCAATTAAAAATAACTTTAAAAAATAAAATAAAATTTTCCAAAATATTATGAATTAAAATTCTTACATTTATAGATCACCATATGACTCAATGAGATAAAGAGGAAAAGTATGAGTGTAAAAAGAAAATTTAGTTCTCATACATAAATACTTTTATATTTACTAATAAATGAATGAAAATAGTTATATATATATATATAAACTGTTCACATTAACACCATCATTTCATGGCTTCCTAAAAAGGAAACTAAGCCTTTAGAAAGTTTCAGAATATCAATCAAAAGGAAACCAAGCCATAGAAAAATTCAAAATACCAATCGACGTGTATCACAATTTCCCGGCAACAGAACCATTTGTTGGCATAGGGGAAGAACCAGGGTTCATCTCCAAGAGCGCACCAAGAAGCCCTAACTACTGGCCTTTTCAGCAACACCTGCGAAGAAAATGCAGTCTCACCCAAAGAAGTTATGAGGGGTTTGCAGGACAGAGATGTCTACAACCAAAGGGAAGATCAGGTGGATCTGACACAAGAACAACACAACATTCATATATCACTTATTAGCTTAGATCTATTCTGCACATCTACTTATCAGATCTAACATAGTATTGCAATCACAATATATCAATGACAAAGACAGAATATCAGTTAGACACAACACAAAATATACATGGTTAACCCTCTCTCTAGGGATACATGCACAGAAATGTGCTTTATAATATATTAGGATGAAGAATACAGTTCTTGTCTACACTCTTAGCTAGTAGATCCTCTTTCTTCTCTTCTCTTTCTCTACCCTTCCTATGCACCCAACTATAGGATCGATCTTTGCACCCAGTTGAAGATCCTACAATACCAGAAGGCTCTCACACTAAGCGCTTCTCTCTCACACAACAATAATCACTCTTAATCATCAATACAACTATACCCAACAATACCGTACCAACCCAAACTAGGTCCTCATGACCTTTATTTATACATTACAATACCTCACCAACATCCTTAGGCCGAAACCTAGGTGTCCAAAACCTTAGATACCAAAACCCTAGGTGTCTAAACCCTAGGTCAACTTGACCTGCATTTTTAGGGCTTTGCGAGCCTGTCTTTCCTTCCTTCTTGCACGATGCTCCAAAGCATCTAACAGTGGCTTTTTCTACTTGCTTATTTGTCCACGGTCCTTCTTTCTTGTCGATATTTTATCCTCGATCTTCTCATCCAATGGCTTGATTCGCTCCATATTTTCTTCTATTTTTCTCACTTCGACCCAGTAATAGTCACTGTGTCTTCCATGAAGTTCACATTTTCCTTTTTCTTCCTTGATCTTCGCTTTATTCCATAACCAAGGGACAACAAATAAATACTTTTATATTTATTAATAAATGAATGAAATGAGTTATATATATATATATATATATATATATATATATATATATATAAACTATTTACATTAACACCATCATTTCGTGGCTTCCTAAAAAGGAAACTAAGCCTATAGAAAGTTTTAGAATATCAATCAAAAGGAAACCAAGCCATAGAAAACTTCAAAATACCAAACGACGTGCGTCACAATTTCAATGTCGATGCTTAATCAACTAAGAGAGGTTCAAAACCTCATATAATATAAAACAAGATCCCAAGGAAAACAAAGCTAACATCAATGTAACCAAGATAAACATAACTATAAATAGTGACAACATATGATGACCACAAAAAGAATAATATAGACTTACTAGTTTTGGCCTTAAGGGTTTGGAGGCACATGAGCTTGGATGTTAGGAACAACCTTTCTTGAATGTGCTTTTGAGAATATTCATCTACAATATTGACTAGATTTGAGTAGGTTCCTTTAGAGTTCGTCTATAATGACTAGATTCAAGTAGGTACCTTTAGAGTTTCTGGCACAATTCTTGTCATCATCCTGCTCATCTTCCACCTCAATTTTGATGTCAAAGACCAATCTGTAGGCCACCTCAAACTTGGCCTCAAATAACATGAACCTTTCCAATAGTTGTTTGTATTGAGCTACATGCTCATGAAGAACTTGTTGAGCTCCATGCTCCTAGAGAACTTAGGCAATGAGTGTCTTAGTGAGCTGTAATGCTCAATTTATTTTAATACCTTGATGTCTCTACTCCATGAGAACTAATATATAAATAACCAAACCTTAATGTCCTTCTTAATTTGCTCATTTAAAACAATTTTAGGTTCTCTAGAACAATTTCTTCCAATACATCAACCCCCACATTCAACTTAGTCAGGAACATTGTGTGGAAGGATTTCTCAACTCTGTTGGCCATCCTTTTATCTTTGGTCATAGTAGGTGTTGATGCCACAACAGGAGAATGTTGAGTAATGCTTCTATGCCTCCTCATTTGACCTCTTGATCTATATTAAAGAGCCTCCACATCAAAGTAATATTCCATATCAATAAAAGGATCTGCGATGAGGTGTTTGTGGGCCCAAAGTACCACAAACATGGAGAATAGAAAACCACTAGATACTATCACTAATATTAGTAAATTGATACTGAAAGGATCATGTTATTATGAAGATATCAAATTATGAAGGTCTTCTTTGAGTTTGAAGATTGGTCCTATTATTATAAATATATCAAATTACATGGTATGGGAACCGGGCATGGAAACACTATTGAAGAGTAAAAGAATGTGCAAATATAGGAATATTTTGATTCCAAAACCAACAAACAATTAGGAAAAAATCATTGTGGATGGAAAGAAGGATGAGGCTATGGGGGTAATGAGGACCTATATATCCTGGGAGATTGAGTTTCACATCAGTGCAACCAAATTCCCTCGTCAGACCTGGAAGAAGTTGAAGTTGTTGTTCAACATAGTCGACGAGAGCCACATCATGAACATGGAGAAAGAGTCGATCTCTCTCGATCCTTGTTCTTTTCATAGAATATAGGACTATTTGGCACATGTCAAATAAATTCAATTGAAATTGGAAAATGTGAAAATAATTATCAGAAGAAAGTTGGACAAATCATCAAACTAGTCCTAATGAATCTGATAACACCATTGAATGTACTTGTGTCCACTTTGTTATCTCCTCAAATAACACAGTCAAATTTGTTTATTTTAGGTGATAGGAAGTCATTGAAAAATACATTTCTAAATCTTTTAAGGTTCATTTTTTAGAGCCTTAGGTTTGTAATAAAGTTTGAAAAACATTTGATTTGGTTTTCCCTTCAAAAAAGTCAAAACTTAGGTTTCGGTAGCTAAGTGCCTTTCCAAAAGGGCTTCTAAGCCACCGAAAGTGCAGAAATTCTGTGTTTTTAATGCGTTGAGTCATCATTTTAAAATGCTGATTCTGAACGACGGAAGAATATTTTTGAGAAACGGGAGGAGGTTTTTGTTTATAACACATCAAAGAACAATAACCTCTCTCATTTTTCCTATAGGTGTAATATATTGGGAGATTCAAATTTATCTCTAAGCCCTAATTTTCAGATCTCAAAATTTCCCTGTTTGACACATGTTTTTGAAATGCAGATCCCAGGAAACTGAAAAAGAATATCAAAAAATTGAGAGTGGTTTTTTCTCAAAACAAACCAATATACAAAAGCCTCTTCCAGTTTTTACACAACATTTTTTGTTTGAGAGATATGGGTAAATATTTGAGAAGCATATTTCCAGAAATTTCTGTCTTTTCCAGCCACCTCACAAATTCGAATTTGAGATAGGAGAAGAGGTTATCAGATCCATCTTTTGAGGATCTTGCAACTGTTTGTAAAGGCTATAAATCCAAGAAAATTTGATGAACAAAAGGGGGAAAATTCAGTCCTTGAGGCCGATCGTTCGACTTTGAGTACTACACTTATTGTATATTGTGAAAAGACTCTTTCTATAATATATTCAGCCTGTGAGCTTCTTTCATTGATATTGTTAGATCTTCTTTTCCTTTTCAATTTTATTCTTATGAGTTGAACTATGTTCTTTATCTGCATTTACATAGTCCATAGGTGACTTTCATCTCACCATTTTATTAGTGAACAAAGGATCATAAGTAACCTTACTAGTTTCTTGACCCATCATTTGTATTGTTTCATATATGTATTTTCTGGTTAATTGATTAGTTTCTCATCTATTTGATACACTCCTATATGATAATATCTCTTGAATGCCTTGCACTATTGAATAATATTAGACATTCTTGTGAGACAATCCATTAAGATATTTATTCATCTTGATCCAACCTCACACCTATTATTGAGAAAATAGTTTCCTATAAGATTAAGTGACTAGGCATCTCTGACTTACAGCCTAGGAGAGTTTCCTGGGGTGATAACAAATTGGCACCATTGTCGAGGAGAAGAGATTGAATATCATCTTCCCTGGGAGATGACATAGATCCATCTTTGATGATAGACAAAGCCTGGACATCATTTGGTTGTAATCATCTATCTGGCGACTCCATGAAGGACGAATCTAGTGGCGACTCCATTGTTCTGAAATCTATTGGCAACCCCACCGGTATGAAATGAACAAGATCTTATCTAAGAGATATGTGTTCTATGATTTTTCAAAGATTGTTGGTTTCCCTAATCCAGTGCCTAGTAGAGATGAATGGGAAAATAGCCTTCCCAGATTTCGAGGTGAAGATTGGGAAGTATCAGCTGAACATTTGTTGGACTTTCATGACTGCATTCATTGCTTGCAAGTTGTGCATGAGGATGTTCATATCCCGCTCTTCTATTTTTCATTAGAGGGGATTGCTCATGATTGGTACCGGTCTCTTCCTATTACTAGTATCAACTCTTTGGCAGATTTTCATGCTTCTTTTCATGTGTTTTGTAAAGAAAATTTTCCAGCTGATCTTCTATATCCTGAATGCTATCATGAATTCAATTTATTGAATGAAGAACTAAAAATTCATGAATATTTTACTACAATAGAAGATATCTCTCATTATGATCGAGATATTGATGATCTTCAGGATGTTAACCATTATATAGATGCTTTTGACATTGTACCAAATGCATTCATTGTCTTGGGTTGTCATGAAGATCATATCTTTCCATTCAAAAATCCAAAGCATGATCAATAGATTGATATATCAGCATATGACAGTTTCAAATCTGCTACAAATACTAAGAACGGTCCTCAATTTTTAGATTTGCAGACAAAGGGAAATTGCAGCAGACATCAAGTGGAAGATGATGAGCATAAAAGTTTAGATCAGCAGTTGACCATGCATGTTTCTCTAGTAGAGGTCCAACAGTCTACATTCAACATCAAGATCAGTGAAGGTAGCCAGCAGCATCACTTCAATCTACAGTTGGATCAACAACTCAAAGAGGTATTCTTTTATGGTTTTTATGACCCTGTTGATGATTATTTCGAATATATGAGTAGTATGAATGTCAAAACATTTTTGTCATACGCAGATTGTTTCTGTTATCAACCATATTTCTGCATGTTACACTCTCTATTATTTTTGGGGTCAAAATCAAGAACAAGATTAGTAAATCGGTTTCTAACATGGATTCATTGGAAGCATGACTTCACTTGATAAGAGGTAATACAGTTGGTTAGCATAGGAGTTAACAGAAAAATAATCTCTACATACGAGCAAGTAGATTGTTTTCATTTTCTTGAATAATCAGGGCAGGTTATAGGCAGGTCATAGGTTTGAAGAGATCAATTGTAAGGCCAGATGACTCCATGCCCAATGGTGAAGGTGACTGGAACTATTAGGTTCTTGGAAACCTCACTGTGAGGTCTCCATTCCAGTTGGAGCCTGATATTAGCACTCAAAATATACTGAAAATTTTTAGCGCCTTCATCCAATTTAGGCTAGATTTTCCATCTTTGGCCGATATTTAACCAACGTCACAATTTCAAGCATTCTCCAGATAGTATTGACAAGCTCCCATTGATTGAAATTGCCCAGAGACTCCTATGACTCTGCCTTCTGACTTGCATTCCTAAAAATGAAATGATTAATGTTGCCCAAGTGTCAATCTCTAATCATATTCCTAAGCCTAACCTGGCTTATGAGTTTTATAGATTTTACCAAAAGATTGGAAAGTCCCACAGGCCAATTCTCATATCAATTCATTAATCAGTTGAATTCCAAGTCAATCTCCTACATATCTCATCGATTCTATGAACAATAAGTCTTGAATTCAAATCGCAATAGTCCAACCAACATCAGCCTAGCGCAATTGCCAAGTTTCATAGTCATTCACACCTCATTGATTTAATCATGTGTATGTTGGCATATCTAAAGTTGATCACCTATAATCCTGATATATATGGGATTCTATTCATCAAATAAATGAAAAGAAACGCTTAGACACATGCCAAGTCGACAAGCTAGGAGCAAGCACCGAGTCCATATGTCACAACAATACTCAAAACAAACCAAACAACTGAGTGTTAGTGTCAAGTTTCAGGGGATCAAAGGGTTTGATATTCGAGAACTAATTAATTTAGATTACAGGTGTTAAGGGTTTGATTGTTAATCGTCAAAGTTTAAGTTGCAGGGTTTCAAACTCATTATCAACAGATCGGATCATCCAGGGAAGAATTTGTTTGAGGTAAAATAATATGAATACCAGGTGTTCTCGTATCTACAAAGGACATACTTGCATTTCTCTGCTCTATGTTTTTCCATCGTTGAGAATCATCTAGAATCAATACCTGCTCCTCTTTCTGGACTTCAACATTTTCCAAATAGAAGAAAATCGTGTTGTTTTCCTCCTAATCCGACATATGTTTATGGCATCATTAAAAATAGACTTAAGAAAAGATCATGGTTAACATGAAGCTACCTTAGATGCATTCAGTGTTCTTCTCCTACATGATGACATCCATGCAACTGATTTGATATGAAGGTTTTCTGTAGAGGAAGATGTCCATGCTCTCCCTGCTTGGCTAAAAACCTATGTGACTTCATACAGTGAAAAATCTTTAAGTGTCTGCAGAGTAGTTTGTGCTATGTTGTTGTTAACAGATTTGGAGCTGAATCTTGTCTTAGAAATAAAGATGACATCAGATCTGTCTTCGCAAAAACCAATAGAGCAAATTCTAGAGAGTTTGCAAATGTAAAGCTTGGTCGTAATGTAGAATATATTGGCTTTGGAGATGAAGGAAACAAATGTGTTTTTTACAGTTTGTCAAAGTTGTCAAAACCTTTTTCAATAGATTTTATAGAAGCGAGATACATGTGCATCATCCTTTCAAGCTCTCACACTTGTTTTATAATCATAAGTTGCTGAAGGTTCCAGGGAATCAACTATTATATCTGCAATTAAAAATTGAAAGAAGTTGCCATGTAAATTATATTCTGGGAATGAGCAGAGGCAGATGGAAACCCTGCTGATCATCCAGACCCTGCTCGGGCTCTAGAGGCCCCAAGGAACAACATTGAAGATCAACAAGATGAGAGAACCTACATTTCTAGATTAATTATGTGCAACATTAAGAGGAACCTGAGCGAATTGCATTGTCACTGCCATCATCACCAAATCAATCTTGATCACTCTCAGAAGAAGCCAGGTAATACATTTTTGAAGATTTTAAACATTTACAGAAGTTACACCTTTCGGTGGCTTAGGTGAGTAGAATGATTGTTCATTAGCCACCGAAAGCAGAGCTTTCAGTGGATAACAGGCCCAAATTTTCCTCTCTTAACCACTGAAAGATGAAACATGGCAGAGAGGTCGTATTTTTGCCCAAATCTGACTTTTTCTCAACCCAATGTTTCGAGGTTGGTTTCTAAAGATGCATAATAATTAAATACTTCAGATTTAAGGTTTTATCTTGATGTATGATGTGTTTAAGAACGTGGAAAAGTAAAATTGGTGACCTAGTTTATGAGCAAAAAACTGTCTTTTTTGCCAAAGGTGGAAAATTCGAATTATTTCACTTCCTATGAAGATTCATCAGCCTTGGAAGGCTTTCTACATCTACAGAAAAGCTTATGGAGGGCATGGCTATGTTGTTGTGAACAGATTTGGAGATTTATATAATGACCAAGATATCTTCCAGACTTTTTGAATTGGACAATATTGTTTTGCTGCAGCAGGTTACTAGAATCAAGAATCAAGTTTTGCAGTTTTGAAACAGATTTCACAAATCTACAATTTTGGTGGCTTAGGAGGGATTTCATATCTGTGCTTAGCCACTGAAACCAAAGATTTTGATGTCTTACAAGTTATAATTTCGGCTCTCTAGCCACTAAAACCGAAGAGAAGTGCAGAATGGAACTCTTTTTGCACAGATCCAAGTTTTATCATTCTATAGGGCACGAGGATGATTTATAAGGGAAGGTTATAATTAAGAGTATTTGTTTCAATGTGTTGTTCCAATTTTTGAGGTGCCAACAATGTGAAAGATATGAATTTTGTTGCCTATTCATGGCAAAGAATGACTTGTTTACCAAGGTGGCATTCTTGACTTATCTCACAGTCTAGAGAGATGTGTTGCAGTTGTCGAAGACATGAAGACTATTCAGATAAAGGCTACTGGTTTGCAGGGGATAATTTCTAAAGGAAAAATGACTCCATAGCCCAAAAGGAAAGGTATTGGACCTAAGTTTCTTGAAACCTCACAGGGAGGCTTTCATCCCGAGAAGGAGCCAAATGTTATCTCCTCAAATAACACAGTCAAATTTGTTTTTTTTAGGTGATAGGAAGTTATTGAAAAATACATTTCTAAATTTTTTAAGGTTCATTTTTTAGAGCCTTAGGTTTCTAAGAAAGTTTGAAAAACATTTGATTTGTTTTTCCCTTCAAAAAAGTCAAAACTCAGGTTTCAATAGCTAAGCACCTTTCCAAAAGGGCTTCTAAGCCACCGAAAGTGCAAAAATTCTGCATTTTTACTGCACTGAGTCATCATTTTAAAATGATGATTCTGAATGACTGAAGAATATTTTTGAGAAACGGGAGGAGGTTTTTATTTATAACACATCAAAGAACAATAATCTCTCTCATTTTTCCTACAGGTGTAATATGTTGGGATATTCAAATTCATCTCTAAGCCCTAATTTTCAGATCTCAGAAATTTCCCTGTTTGAGACATGTTTTTGAAATGCAGATCCCAGGAAACTGAAAATGCATCTCATAAAAATGGGAGAGGTTTTTTCTAAAAACAAACCAATATAAAAAATCCTCTTCCATTTTTTACACAACATTTTTGGTTTGAAAGATATGGGTAAATATTTGAGAAGCATATTTCCAGAATTTTTTGTCTTTTCCAGCCACCTCACAAATTCGAATTTGAGATAGGAGAAGAGGTTATCAGATCCATCTTTTGAGGATCTTGAAACTGTTTTTAAAGGCTATAAAGACAAGAACATTTGATTAACAAAAGGGGGGAAATTCATTCCTTGAGGCTGATGGTTCGACTTTGAGTACTACACTTATTGTATATAGTCAAAAGACTTTTTCTATAATATATTCAGCCTGCGAGCTTCTTTCATTGATATTGTTAGATCTTATTTTCCTTTTCAATTTTATTATTATGAGTTGAAATATGTTCTTTATCTACGTTTACATAGTCCATAGGTGACTGTCATCTCACCATTTGATTAGTGAACAAAGGATCATAAGTAACCTTACTAGTTTCTTGACCTGTCATATGTATTGTTTCATATATGTATGTTTTGGCTAATTGATTAGTTTCTCGTCTATTTGATACACTCCTATCTGATAATAGCTCTTGAAGGACTTACACTGTTGACAATGCATTAAGATAGTTATTCATCTTGATCCAACCTCAAACCTACTATTGAGAAAAAAGTTTCCAAAAAGATTAAGTTACCAGACATGTCTGACTTACAACCTAGGAGAGTTTCCTGGGGTGATAACACACTTTCTACACCAACTAGAAATAATGCAAGGAAGATGGTAATCACTACACCTTTAAATTTTTTTGTGTTCTTTGGATTATTGATCAACATAGACTACTTGAATAAAGAAACCTTGGTGATAAACATCAAGCCCACTTTGTAATATTCCATATATAAAAAGTATGCAGAACAGAAATAAAATGCTAAAAATGGCAGATAAACAACAATACAACTAGAACAACACCAAAATAACACTGAAATGATATCAAAATAACACCAGAAAGATCACTTTGATTCTGAGAGCAATGTTCACTTGCCTCTTCGAGGGGGAAATGTCCAGTCGAGTACAACTCTATTACAATAATATCCAAGCTAGGGTTCTCATACCCTCGACTCCTATTTATAGTAAATATGTTTATCAAAAGAACCATCTAGAGGAAGATCCTTCTAGAAGAGAAAGCTTCCATTAGGTCTTATTACATTCAACTTATTCTACCTTATTGCAAGGCATTATTAATATTGACCTTTATTACATTTGAATATATTATTCTACCTACATGAGGTCTTAGGTCCCTAACATGTCCTCTCCCTTAAAAACAACCTTGTCCTCAAGGCTTGTGATGTGGAAATTAATGCAGAATGGTAGTTGGTTCCCAAGTGGAATCTACTGGAATTGTATCTTTCCACTGGAATAACACTTCCTTGATGGTTCGTTGATGCAGGAAACTCTCATGCTGTTCCAAAATTTCTTGTGGTTGTAACCAAATGGATCCTTCTTCATTGAACTCGAGAAGGTTGGTTTGAGTTTGACACTTAGTTCCAATCACCTTCTTTAAGCATGAAACATGAAAAACAAGATGTAGCTTAGAATGACTGGGCAAAGCTAACTGATAGGCCACCTGTGTTGGATCATGTTGTCATTGATGCCAATGGTTTGATTATTTGGGAGATTGTTGGATCATGTGTCATTGATGGAAATGGTTTGATTGATTGATGTGAAGTAATCGATTGATTGATGATGGATGAACAACGTATATGCATAGTCCTTGATGAGAAAGATATATGTCAAAGTGGAAACCAAATGATAAAGATGGATCATTGATATGATGCATAGATGAAGATGGATCAATGAGTTTTCATGATGCATAGTTTGTTTGATGAAAAGATGACTCATCATGATTGATAAGGTGCACAAATGGATGAACTCCAAAGTGGTCCCCTTATGGTGAAAGCCCTCACGGTAAGATGCTTTGTGGATTGAATTATCCTAGAAGAATGGTTGAAGGACCCATGCTTGTATGTGAAATAATGAAATGAATATCAATGAAGTTGTTGGTGAAAGTATCCTAGATGGATATTGCTTGCCATGCCATTTCCGGTGGTATGTGGAATGTCACATAAATCCTCACGGTTTGGGAGTTATGGTCTTATGAAGTTGAAGGACCCCCATATGATGGCTTGAAGCCCCAAAAGGTCAAAGAATTCAAAGTGCCTGAAAATAAGAAATGATTATTTAAATAATAAAGTAAGGTGATAAAATCAAGAAAGAATATTTAAATGATAAATTTTGGAGAACTTTCTATTAATGGAAAGTGGTTAACCCTAATATAAGGAAAATAGGTTAAATGACCAAGAAATGGGTTAAGTGACCTAAAAATGGGTTAAGTGACCTAGAGAATGGATGTATGAATAAGATAGCTATGGTCTGTTGTAGATCATCCTTTTTTGTGGATCCATGGAGAGCTTCTCGTGAATATCTTTTGGAATATTGATGGACAGATTCTTGTAAGAGAATATTTGGTATGGATCTCTTGAGCACGATTGAAGATCTATTCTTAGAAAGAGAGTGTGAGGAGGATATCATGGACGCATCAAATTTTCGTCAATGTCGGAATCTTGACGGAAAAAGTCTCGAAGCTTCAAAAACCCTAGTTTCTGAGGTATAGGCGGGTTGTAATAGGATAGGGTGCGTACACACATGGGGTGTATGAGGATAGGGCATGTATAGTGGATGGAATGATGAAGAATTTTGTTTAAACTGGTGCCAATCTCTTGGATGATGAGGCAGGTTCCAGATCTGCATTCTATGCGCTCAGACCTATCACTGAGACACTGGTATGGTTACATTATTGTCTTGATGGATACTATAGTTTGATGTGTTGTGAATTCTTAGGGCATTCTTGGTATGGCTTCTATGATGTTGTTTAGTTTGGTTGATTTGTGTAATGTCCCCACTTTGGGACATCATCACAGGGCAGAGATTTATGATGGCCAGAGTAGCCAGATGGATGCTATAGCGAGTACAGGGGTATTTGAGAGGAATTGCGGGGTCCATCTCACATTGATGATCATATTCCATCATTATGAGCCATTCCGCACAGGTTGTCTTTGGTTTCATTGTATTCCGACGATTTCCAGGATTTTGACTATTTTGAGCTATAAGTCAATGGAATTCACTGAAGAGGTCATTTTGGGCACATTACTTGGAGGAACCTCTCAATGTAATAGCTCATTGGAATCGAGAGGAGAAACACTATAGGATGGGATGGCTAGAAGTGACTTTCAGTGGCCAGGGAAGCCACAAGGAGAGATAAGGAGCTTT
>ML833380.1:27771-40271 GCA_009831015.1 Picea engelmannii
TTGAAACCATTGTTCATCTCAAAACCGAAATTGAAGAAGGAAAAAGAATAGAGGAACTATTGAAGATTCAAATAAATGAAAAGGAAGAGTCATGTTGTAAGTTAGAAGATGAAATTGTTGACCTTAGAAAGAAGGTAGAAAAGTCAAACAAATTCTTTAATAGCTCACTAATCTTGGATGAGATATTGGAAAGTCAAATATCACCATGTGATAAATCAGGTCTTGGATACAAAGGAGAAGATACACATGCTAAAGAAATCACCTCAAAGAAGCATGAGGTAAGGTCATCAAAGAAGGAAGACAATGTTGCAAAACAACCATCTACACAAGACAAAGAAGATTTCAAAAGAACAAAGCAAGGAAGACATCAAGAAGCTACTTTTGGGACACCAAAGCAAAGGTATGAAAGTATTTTTAATGGGCATTGTTATTCATGTAATGGATATGGTCACAAAGATTTTTAATATAGATCTTATGAAAGGAGATATAATGGGAGATTTCATAACACCATGAGGTGTTGGAGATGTGATCAAGTAGGAAATATTGTTGTTCTTTGTAACACCATGAGATGCTACAACTATAGTGGATTTGGTCACAAATCCTAGGAGTGATGGAACGCAAGAAGAAAGTCCATGATGAGGACTTCACATAGAATGGCTAGAAGAATGAATGAAGTAGGAAAGGGAGACATATTTGAAAATATGGATGCTCGGAGTTCAAGTTTTGAGGAGAAAAGTCATCTATAGAAGTGGGTGAAGAAGACAGAGAAGCCAGATCAGAATGGAAGACTGAAGGGAAGTTCAAAAATGTAATCTACTGAGGCATACGCCAGTGACCGTGGTGACAATCACGTACATACGCTGGCTGACATTGAATAGGTCGTGTACACACGCACTTTGTTGTGGAGTAGGCCGCGTATATGTGGTGAAGTCTAAGGAAAAGGGCTATGCACAGGGGTTGCAACTTGATGTGATGGTATAACTCTGTGTTGCAAGTTCTGACATTGTTTATTGTAGGTTCTGACACTATTTACTGCAGGTTTTCATGGTTCTAAGTTAGATGACACAAGGTTATGATATAAAATAAATCTTGGGTGCATGGAACTAACCCATGAGTATAGATTGATGTTGATCAAATGCTCATCTATTGTATTATGTAAAATAATCTGTTGGGGTACAAGGCTGCTACATAATTGAAGTTTCATTGATATATCTTATGATGTATTATTGGAAGCATATGGTATTTTTGGATATCATGGTGCATGCATTTTTCATGTGGTTGGACTACATATTGGGACATGTAGATGGTGAGTTGAGTTGTATATCTTTGGGATTCATATCTTTTTGATGCATGGTTGATATACTTGGTTGGTGCAAGTAATGATGCATGATAGTACATCCATGAATGATATGTTTTTTCACATGGCTAATGTACATGGGTGTTGTGCATTGTGGGGACATTTTGGTACATGATGTACTTGGTTGATATATTCTTCATGATTCCTTATTTTTATTGTTGACATTCATGATGCATGGTATGGAACAAGTTTGATCCATGAACAACTCCAAGGATTGTCATATGGTAGAATATTGTTAGGGGGAGTCATTATTCTTCCCATGATTCTAGGGGGAGATATTTATCAGATGCATATCTAGAAAAGAACCCTATATTTGAAGAAAGATAATAGAGGCATAATTCCAGGAGGAGCAATGGTCACAGGGGGAGTATGTTTAGTGTATCTTCAGCATTACATCAGAGTAATATCCCTTGTTCAAAAAGGGAGAGATTATTTAGAGGAAGATAAAAGGCACTCAGACAGGGGGAGCAACCCTAAGAGGAGAATGACCCTTTTCCATTGATGTCAAAGGGGGAGAGATAATAACATTCATGTGATTGATGTCTATTGATGGGGAGAGATTGATGTGGAGAGATAGTCACATTGACTATTAATGTAGAGAATGCCTTATCTACATGTTGACATCAATAATTGGTAATTGGTGTTGACATCAATGTTGGTATTGCCATCAATGCCAAAGAGGGAGATTGTTGGATCATGTTGTCATTGATGCCAAAGGTTTGATTATTTGGGAGATCGTTGGATCATGTTTCATTGATGCAAATGGTTTTATTGATTGATGTCATTGATTTATGTCAAGTAATTGATTGATTGATGATTGATGAACAATGTATATGCACATTCCTTGATGAGAATGATATATGTCAAAGTGGAAACCAATTGATAAATATGGATCACTGATATGATTCATAGATGAAGATGGATCAATGAGTTGTCATGATGCATAGTTTGTTTGATGAAAACATGACTCATCATGATTAATAAGGTGGACAAATGGATGAACTCCAAAGTGGTCCCCTTATGGTGACAACCCTCATGGGAAGATGCTTTGCAGATTGAGTTATCCTAGAAGAATGGTTGAAGGACCCATGATTGTATGTGAAATAATGAAATGAAGATCAATGAAGTTGTTGGTGAAACTACCCTAGATGGATATTGCTTGTCATGCCATTTTCAGTGGTATGTGGAATGTCACATAACTCCTCACGGTTTGAGATTTATGGCCTTATGAAGTTGAAGGACCCCCATATGATGGCTTGAAGCCCCAAAAGGTCAAAGAAGTCAAAGTGATTGAAAATAAGAAATGATTATTTAAATAATAAAGTAAGGTGATAAAATCAAGAAGGAATATTTAAATGATAAATATTGGAGAACTTTCTATTCATGGAAAGTGGTTAACCCTAATATAAGGAAAAATAGGTTAAGTGACCTAGAAATGGGTTAAGTGACCTAAAAATGGGTTAAGTGACTAAGAGGATGAAAGTATAAATAAGATATATATGGTCTCTTGTAGATCATCCTTTTTTGCGGATCGATGGAGAGATTCTTGTGAATATATTTTGGAGTATTGATGGAGAGCATCTTTGGTATGGATCTCTTGAGCATGATTGAAGATTTATTCTAAGAAATAGAGCACGAGGAGGATCTCAAGGATGCATCAAAGTTTCAGCAATGTTAGAGATCTTAATGAAAAAATTATCGGAGCTTCGAAAACCCTAGTTTTTGAGGTATACGCGACTTGTAATGGGCCAGGGCGTGTACAACACACGGGTTGTATGAGGACAGGGTGCGTACAGTGGATGGAATGATGAAGACTTGTGTTTGAGCTAGTGCCAAGCTCTTGGATGATGAGGCAGGTTCTAGATCTTCACTTTATGGGCTTAGATCTATCACTGAGACACTGATATGGTTACATTATTGTCTTGATGGATACTATAGTTTGATGTGTTGTGAATGCTTAGGGAATTTGTGGTATGGCTTCTATGATGTTGTTCAGTCTGTTTGATTTGGTTGATGGAGTGATCAATACTCTTATGATTCAGTGTTGACATGATTTCTATGGTATACTAGTTGTTTCTACATGATTGAGATAGCATTCATATTGATTTGTTGTGGATCATGAGAAAGCTATTAGAGAGCTTGGATGTGTTGGTTGATGGCAAGATTGGACAGTCGGAGACATAAGAGAATGATATATTGATTGCACATGATTTGATTTGATATTGAAGGATAAACCCTAATAGCTCGGAAGGCATACATAAGCTGCTTTATATACAGGCCGCATGCATATGCGGGTTGTAGTGAGCCAGGGCACATGGACACGCTGGTTGCACTACTGACAGGTCCCGTACCTATTGACAAATTGAAATCTGTTGAGGATTGTTGCCTCATCTCAGTTGGTGTTGAGGGTGTAAGATGAGTCTTGCATTATAGAGATGGTGCTATTATAGAGTTGTACTCTATTCAGTTGTTGCTAATAAACCCCACAGATTGTTGTCCATAATAAAATGAAAAATTGTACATACATATTGTGTTCTTTGTCTTTATTGTGATGATGACTTGTTGATGATATATTGTTGATATATGTTGTTGATATATGTTCACATCTAACTGGTTATAAATGATAACAATGAGTAATGAGTAAAAGTTGAATGTTAGCTAAGAAGTTTCCTGCAAGAGGGAAGATTTGGGAAAAATAGCCCCACACTCATTCACTCCCCCTCTAAGTGTGGTAGGTGTGTCCAACAACCTGTCCCACACACTTGAGAATGGTATAAGGACCATAAAATTTGGGTGCTATCTTCTGAAAATGGTCGGCCTTGAGGGAATTTTGCTTGTAAGGTTGCATTCGAAGAAACACCTGATCCCCTTCTGCAAATTGATGTTCAAAGAGACCTTGATCTTCTTGTTTCTTCATGAGATTATGGGCCATGAACAAATTATCTTTGAGGGTATGGAGAATAGCCTCTCGAACCATAAGCTTTTGGTCAACTGCCTGGACCTTCGAGACACCTGGTACACATGATAAAACTGAAGGTGGATTTTGTCCATATACCACTTCAAAAGGTGTCATGCAGGTATCTGTATCATGTGAAGTGTTGTACCACCATTCAGCTAGGGGTAACCATTGATCCCACTAATTTTTATTTTCCGATGCAAAAAATCTCAAATATTTTTCCAAACACTTGTTGACAACTTTAGTCTGACCATCAGTCTGGGGATGATAAGTTGTGATGAGATGCAATTGGGTTCCTTGTAGCTTGAACAATTCTTGCCAAAAATTGTTGGTGAAAGTTGGGCCGCGATCATAAACAATAGAATGTGGAATGCATGAAGTTTGAAGACCCGATACATGAAAATTTGTGCAAGATTGGATTCTTTAAATGGGTGTTGAAGAGAACAGAAATGAGAATACTTGGAAAGGCGATCAAATACCACCATGATGACTGATTTATTTCTTGATTTAGGTAAGCCTGTAATAAAATTGATAGATATATCCCTCCAAATAGTAGGTGGAATCGGAAGCGGTTGTAGTGTGCCAGGAGATTTGACTATTTCTCCCTTGTTGTGTTGACACACATCACATTTAGCTACAAAATTTTGAACATCTTGTTTCATACCATCCCAGAAAAATAACACTTGACCCTATCAGAGGTTTTGGTAAACCCGGAATGCCTAGTTGTGGGTGTAGCATGAAGCTTAGAAAGTACTGTGGATTTAAGTTTAGACTATTTACTTAAATACAAATGACCCTTGTATCAAATATCATCATGGAGCCAAGAGTACCTTGGGGAAACAAGAGAATTGGACTGCAATTGTTGTATCATATGTGAACTTTTGGGATCGTGTATCCATTCCTGGAGAATGGCTTACAACGAATCTTGTACAAAGAAGGAGAGAGAAAAAATAAATCCTTCATCTTCATATTTTCGGGAAAGTGCATCTACAACAACATTGTCTTTGTCTTTCTTGTAAATGATCTCATAATCATATCCAAAGAGATTATTCACCCATTTTTTTTGCTTTGGGATGAAATGCATTGTTCCATAAAATAATTGAGGCTTTGATGATCTATCTTAATTTGGAAGTGTTTCCCAGATAGATAAGGGTGCCACAGATCAATGACATGAAGAATAGCCAACATTTCCTTTGCATAGATTGATTTTCCTAAATTTAGGTTAGACAGTTGTTTGTTGGTAAAGGCCAAAGTTTGACCCTCTTGCATAAGTACAACACCAATTCCTTTCCCTGAAGCATCACATTCCAGGACAAAGGTCTTTGTGAAATTAGGAAGGTCCAGGACTGGAGTGGTGCACATGGCCATATTCATGGTTTGAAAAGCCTGAGCAACTGCTGGAGTCCAACTGAAAGAAATCTTTTTTAGGAGTGTAGTGAGAGGTGCCACAATCTTTCCATAATTCTTAACAAAGTTGCAGTAATAACATGTTAAGCCCATAAATCCACACAAACTTTTAAGAGTCTTTGGGTGAGGCTAATCTTGCATAGCTTCAATCTTTTTAGGATCCACCTTGATGATGTACTTTTCAACAAGATGACCCAAGTACTCAACTTCTGAGGTGCCAAAAGAACATTTAGACTATTTTAGGAAAAGATGGTGCTGAGAGAGTAGATGGAGAACTCGATCCACATGAGCAAGATGGTCTGTCTAGGTTTTTCTATAGATGAGGATATCATACAAAAAAACTAAGACAAAATGACGGAGAAAAGGATGGAAGACATGATTCATGAGGATTTGGAAGGTGGAGGGGGCATTACATAAGAAAAAGGGCATGAACAAAAACTCATAGTGGCCCTCATGATTTCTAAAGGAAGTATTAGGAATGTTTGCCTCTTTCATACGTATCTGGTGGTAGCTAGAATGAAGATCAAGTTCAGTAAATAACTGGGCGCCACTCAATTCATCCAAGAGGTCATCAATGACAGGAATGGGAAATTTGTTTTTAATGGTTAGTTTGTTGATGGCGCATAAGTCATTACACATGCGCCAAGAACCTTATTTCTTCAGGACCATGACCATAGGATAGGAGTAGGGGCTCATACTAGGGCGAATAATGCCTGCGTTAAGCAATTCTTGAACCATTTTCTCAATTTCATTTTTTTTGGCAAAGGGGTGACAATAGGGAAGGATATTCGGAGGAAGGATTCCTGGTACAAGGGGGAATGGAATGATCATGAACACCATGGGAAGGAGGGAGTCCCTTGGGAGTGGAAAATACCACTTGATATTTAGAAAGGATGGATTGCAGGTCTTGCGACAAAGAGGGTGTCTCGGTTGATTGTATGGCATGGAGTTGGGAAATAACACCAGAATGACCTTTTTTGAGCATCTTTTCCATGCGATGGGAACAATTGATATCAAGTGAACCAATGGTGATTCCTTGGAACTTATATTGTTAGCCCTCCTGGTCTAATTTCATGGTTAATTCCTTAAAATCAATGAGAATGGGACCCAAAGTCCTTAGTGAGTCTGCACCCAACACAATGTCACAACTGCCCATGTCAATAGAAAACATATGATATTTCAGGTGATAGTCACCAATTTGGAGACACACATTTTCAAAACGCCCTCCACATTTCATGGAACCGCCATTGGAAATCATGATTTCGAAATTATTTATTGCATGGATATAACAATGAGTTTCTTGGGCAATGCGATGATGAATAAAATTATGGGTGATTCCACAATCAACAAGAATGATGAACTTCCTATGCTTGATGTAACCAATTATCTTGAGGGTTTGGGGAGCAGAAAAGCTAGTGAGAGCATTTAGGGAAATGGCTGATTGTACTTCGGGAGGGTCTGAGGGAGGGGTTATGTTAGTGGGTTCAAGTGACTCGGACATAAGGGGAGTTTCAACATCCTCTTCTAAAATATCCTCCGATATGGCCATAAAAAGGTTTTGTTCCTTACACTTGTGGCCCAAAAAATATTTGTCATCACAATTATAACAAATTTCTTAGAGTTGGCATTCAACCATTTCATCCCTCGTCAATTTTTGGATCTTTAGTGGAGTAGAAGGAGTAGTGGGATTTACTGGTTTAGTGTGAGGATTAAAGGAGGGTTTCTGGTTTTGAGAAGAGACAACCTGTTGTTCTTCCTTTGCTCTTTTAGTATCCTCCACCCAAATATGAGGCTGATCCATGAGGAAATGGGCACAAATCACATCCTTGAGGCCACTAATAAAACATTCTTGGAAAAAATCATCAGACATGCCCTCTGTACGAAAATTCAGTCACTCAAAAGTAGTTATAAAGTCTTTCACTGTTCCAGATTATTTCAACTTTGTCAAACATACTAAATGGTTGGTGTCAGTGTCAAAGTGTTCATAAATCTCTTCCACAAAGTGTGTCCTAGAAGCATACCCTTGACGTGTAGTTTCTCTCCATTTCCACCATTCCCAATGCTCTTGATCTAGATGGAGAACACCATACCAAAGTTTGGCCAAATCATTTGTAATGTTGTACAAAGAGAAATAATGTTCCATTTGAGTTACCCAACTAGTGGGATTGGAGCCATCAAATTTGGTCACATCCACCTGTAGAAGGTGTAGGTCAAGATGAAAGTGATGGGGCTTAAAATTATGGGAATGAGAGGAAGTTTCATCTTTGGTATGCAAAAGTGGGTCAGATAAAGGGCGATCTGCAAGGATATGAAGCTTGTTGCACATCATCGAAACAACATATTCAAGATGGGTAGTCATGTCTTGTTTGAGGTCTTATTTGAGTTCAATGATTGATGTGGCAATGGAGGAATGCATGTTTTGATTGATGGTGGAAATATTGGCACTGAGCTGCCTCACTTATTGTTGGGTCTCTGTTAAATTGAATTGCAAGGTATTGAAGCGAGCTTCTAAGTCTTGATACCTATGAAGGTGGTGACTTGTCTCTACCAGGTTGACATGGCTCATCACCATATGGTACCACAACCTATATAAACACACAAACATGATATTTGTGGGTGCCAAAAAATAATGAAATCACTATGGTGAATTTATCAAATGTGACACATACCTGTGTATGAAGTACATCAAATAAACAAGTTTCCTCTACTACTGCATCACTCGTGGAGACCGAAACTTATGAAAATACCAATGTAAAGGGTTTGCTATAGGGGCGTAGTAATTAAAAAACATAATATAATAAGGTATGGAAATAAATACACAAAGATACACACACATATATACGACCATTAAGAATAGAGAGATGGTTAAGAAACTAACCTCCTCCATGAAACTCAGATGTCCATTGGCCTCCATCGACCCATAACAAGTCTAATCGTAGCTCGATCATCTACGAGGATCACATGGATGACTACTATGTCCATGTTCCCTCTCCTATCTTCACTCTTTTGTAGGGGATGAAGGTCTAACCCCTCTACCAATGTCACGAGCAAACACTTCTTATTGAGACAATGCAATAAAACCCACTTGTTGCACCAAGCTCCGAGTCAACACTGGTGAAGATAATTGTGTTTGTTGGATACCTTCTGTAATGGGAGAATTTTGAGAAAGGGGGTTAGGCATTCACCTGGGAGGACAAGGATATAGCATAGATTCATGCCTAGCATGTTATCTGTACTATGTGGAACCTAGACCCACACCCTAGAATTCACCAAGGTCAAACTAGTTTACATGGTCACTGAAAAATAAACTTTTCCCATAATTTCCTTAGGAAATATAGAGGCAACTCCCTATTATTGAAGGGAGGTTTTTCGAAAACTGTGAACCATGTATCCTTTTAGTTATCCTTAAATTTCTAGTGGATAAACGAATCCATAAAAATACGCCTCTTCTCGACTATTGTTTGTAGTTTGGTTCTAGGATCAATAAATAGTGACAAAATTGTGTTTCATAATATCCAAGTCTCAGACATAGTTTTTATCAATGTCATTCTTGTAATAGTCAAACATCCTACCATGTATTTAGAAATACTGGTTAATTTCCCTTAGGAACTTGTAATGGAAAATACAATGGAATCTAATGAAGTGACCAATGAAAATCAACTAGGTTCTCTTGTACCCCTTAAGTCATAAACAATTGATCTCAAAGAGGTTAACCCTTCATCAATTTCTATGCTTATGTTTGGTGGTTTTGGTGGGTTGGGTTTTTTTGTTCCTTTGTGTGGTTGTATGGGGTTTTGATTGCATCCAAGTTCCATCTTAATTATCCTGCTACAATTTAATAAGGGAGTTCATATAAATTAGGTTGATTTTTTTAATTAAATTACAAAATTACAAAAAAATGTGAATAAATAGTTTAATAAAAAAAATGATCACAAATACATATCTAGACTTAATCTGAGATGATGTTAGGATCTTGTTGATGCTTGGTGAGAAAAATCCCTCTTTTCATTTTTCTCAATAAGTCCCAAAACACAAGGCGTAGTTGTTAAAGTGGCCACAAACCACACCTGTGAGCCCTTTTATTGGGTTCGACAACAACGTGCACACATTCTTGGGAATGTTCTATGTAGCATGTTGATTCGACGTTTGGTGTCTTTCGATCCTTTCATAGCAAGAACACATGCATTTTCCTAGAAACATGCATGTGTTCTTGTTTGAGCAGGCTCGTGGTCACCCTCTTGCCACTTTATTATCCATCAAATTCTTGTACTCAACCACAAATACTTAAAAAATGCCAATTAAAATGAAAAATATCTAATATATAAGTATAAAGCAAGAGCATATTTTACATCTATCTAAGCTTCATCCTAAGAAGTTATGGAGGAAAAATTGAATTCTTAAAACTAAAGAAAATAATATGATTTCCTTGAAGGACTGGAATTCCTACCTTAAAATTATTTATGAATTCCCTAATTCCATGGACACCATTCCAAAAGTTCCTAAAGATGATGAATTTCTATGGAATATGTGAAGTTCATGGTTAACTGGATCGCAAATGGGAAAGCTTATGACATTGAAGGATACAAAGCTAAAATAATTTAAAATCGGAGGGCCTATCCTCATCCACACATACACACGATCTTCAATTTAGTTGTCAAGCAAGGCTTCCCTAAATCCTGTACACAAAGCCTCATTGTACCCATTTTCAAAATTGGGGACAAAAAAATTCCCTCTAATTATGGGAACATTATAATTAGCCCCATTTTAGCTAATTTTTTTGGAAAAAAAGAATAGCCTATGGGTAGAAAGTCATGGAAAAAGAGTTAAATTCCTGGTCGTATTTAGGAGATATTATTCAGCTATGGAACACCTTGTTGCAATTAGGATCATTGTTGAGCAGTGCCACAATAATAAAAACAATCTCATGCATTGTTTCATTGACTTTAGAAGTGGCTTTTGAGTTGAGGGATGCTACAATAAGGTTGTATGAGAATTGTTTTACCAATTTTATGAACATCGAGGGATAGTCATAAGAAATTAATTAAAATATTGGAGTCTAGAAAAGTTTCCCCTTTTCCCCTACCCTTTTTGGCTTATATATTGACAAGTTAGAAGTGGTTTGGAAGAAGTAGGTTGCGCCAGCCAAATTTTCACTCATATAGTCATCGATGTTATTCTTTACGCTTACAATTTTATTCTTATGGTGAGGAGCCCCTATGATATTGGAAATAAACTAAGAATCCTCATGGATTTTTGGTCCAGTATGGGTATGACTATTAATGCTAACAAAATGAAAGTCATAATAATTAAATCCAATAATATCACCTACAGTAGTTTCATATATTAAAACAACAACTTGGAGGAAGTGCCTTTTTGCAAATATCTTAAAATCAATATTCATCACAAGCTCAACTTGAATTATAACATTGAGAAAAGGATAAATTGATAGTGGAAAATTATTATGGGATTGAAAACAATTGTAAGCTAGTGGATCTTTCGATATGGGATAAGAAAAAAATCCCCTTTGAGACTCGCCTTGCTCCTATTGTCTTATAAGGATAGAAATTTTGAGGATGTGGTATCTCTAGAGAGTTGTGGAGAAAAATAGAGAAGATCCAAAACAATTTTATAACCTGTAATATACAAATTAAAGGAAATACACCCTTTCCTATCCTCATAAAAGAAAACATTTTCCCCATTGAGAGCACAATTACAATCACGTATCTATTGTATGAGAACAATTTAAACAACATGGAAGACGAGAATATTCCTTTTCTTCAAACTCCAGCCAAAACCACCTTTGACTCAAGAAGGGATGGCATAAGGGTACCCGTTCTTGGATAAACTATTGTGGACTAAAGGAAGAGATCATTTTGTAGAATAAGGATAATATTACATTAAAATTTAAGGATAAAATGTGGTGTGATAAAGAGTTAGAGGGAAAAATTTAATTAATATATTATAAGTAGTTAATCAAACATACTCTAGAAGATCAAATATATTTTTCTATTTTGAGGAGTTTAAAGAAGAAAATAAACATTGCTAAAATAAGAACAAATTCTCATGAGCTTCATAGTGAAATTGGGCATTGGTGAGTTCTCAAAACACCATGGAGTTTGTCACCTTTGTGACACTAAAAGGGTTGAAGATGAGAAATAATTTCTCTTAGAATGCCCATCTTATACCGAGATTGGATTTGAATTTTCAAATATTTGTCACACTACCAACCTTCCTAACCTTTTAACTCACCAAAATTGTGGTGATATTGGAATGATTCTCTTAATGTTTTTCGAGTACATTAATAAAATTCTATAGAATTCCAAATAATACCTTACCTTCTTAAGGGTCGATAGACGAATTCAATTACAATGGACATTGATCATCATCTTCTTCATCAAAATTTAGTAGAAAGGAAAATGGCGATGTCAATTGAAATAGTAAAATTAAATTTCATAACATAAAATTTGTATACTAATAAATTTAATGAAATGAGAAAAATATAGTGTTTTTTGTTTGATGCTTTGTCCATGATCTATGGGACTATACTATGGTCCAAGGAACTGTGAATTAGGGGTCTTTAAGCCATCAAAATCACCTGAGTATCACACTCGACATGGGCCACACCAACCCTTATCATGGTTGGATTTTATGGGTGTCCCCCCACCTACGAAAAAGCTTCAAACTAGTGTAACCATACAGAATGAGGCCCTTTGAAACTAATCATGCTAGGGAGATTTGAAAAATGAAAAAAAAAAAAGTAGTAAACATATTATTATATAA
>ML833380.1:41872-68777 GCA_009831015.1 Picea engelmannii
AAGAGACTATCATTTTCATCAAACTTTTCTTTAGTCTCACATGCCTAGTTTTGGATTAGTCAACAACCCTAACTTGAAGTAATCATAACTTTGAACCTGTAATGTATAAAGATATGAAACTGATACACAATTTTCTTCAATGTCTTTTATGCAATTCCTCCAGGTTTCACTACTTGGAACCTCTCAGAAAAGGAGTTATAGCAAAAATGGCATACCTTGCTAAATTCTGGCTTATTCTAGAGAGTGGCCTTGTAGAGCGTGCCCCGCACGAAATGTTTGTTGAATTTATATGAAAATGTTACAAAGAATACTTCAGACTGTACCCTAACCAACACATTTGGTCTCACTGAATTTGGATCTTTTATGAAGAAGTTATGATGTTTTTACCTGAAACACTTGTTTTTTACTAGTTTCAGGACTAGCCACAAACCCTATTTTCCACAGAGTGTAAATCCCAAAATAAAACGACCCACAAGAGTTTTTGTTTAACACAGATACTTGGGTATTTTTTATTAATGAAATATTAATTTCACGGTATGAATCATTATAGAAAAAATGGTGAGATGACCTATAAATAACATACCTTAGAAAGCACCATCAAAAGAATTTATCCTTCCTTGCATTCCGACCTTCTTTTCGTCACCTTCCCTTAGATATTCGGCTTAGATATCCTTGGTTGCCTTAGACACCTATAGATATTCTATATGATCAAGTGTGATTAAAATGAGAGAGACTTGCCTCTTATTTACACTCTCCAAGTAGCTTCCTTAAAAACATATTCTAGGTCACTTGGCCCACTTTCCTTATTTTAGGGTTAACCCACTTCTAATTTCTCCATTAAATTTATTATTGAAATTATTTATTTTTTGTTCACTTCGAATTATAATACACTCATCATTTCACTTTATTATTTACCTTTTAAAATCTCTTAAACCACTTTGACTACTTTGACCTTTTGGGGCTTCTAGATGACATATGAGGGTCCTCCAACTTCGTAAGGCCGTAAATCTCAATCCGTGAGGAGTTATTTGACATTCCACATACCACCAGAAATGGAATGACATGTACTATCAATATAGAATAGTATTACATTCAAATATAGCAAAAATCGTATCGTTATCCATCAAACAAACGTGGGTCCATTACCCAGACTTGGGTTCTCCAACTTCACATGGTCATAACTCTCTAATCATCAAGAGTTATGTGACACTCTACATACCCCCGAAAATGGCATGAAAAGCACTATCCATATAGGATAGTTTCCCTGACAAATTCATTGTCCTTCATCTCATTATTCCAGAATCAAGCATAGGTTCTCTTACTCCGCAAATCATCTTCTCGTGAGGGCTTTCACCATAAGGGTACCACTTTGGAGTTCATCCATATTTACTTCTTATCAACCATGAAAAAACAATAATGAGTCATATTTATATCAAACAGTATTGAGTCCATTACCCAAACCTTTGTGCTATGGGGATTTCTTCAAGGGTTGACATCAATGACAACCAACCTTAATCAACAATCTCTCCCTTTGGCATTGATGGAAACACTCTGATGCAATACTGAAATCATATCAGTCATGCTCCCCCTAGAACCATGCCTTCATCCTCTGCATCTAATAATATGCCTCTTTCCTCTGCATCAGATAAATCTATCCCCCTTTGTCATCAATGCAAAATGTATCTTTCCATATGGGGTTGCGCCCCCTGACTGAACTGTCCTCTTATGGTGCTTCCTCATGTACATCTAAGACATATAAGATAAGCATTAAAAAAGAATTCATTTTGGAGTATAAATAACTCCAACTCTTTGGTGAAGATATTCAAAGGCTTCCCATGGAAGTGGTTTTGTAAAGATGCCTGCCACTTATTATTTTGTGCCCACATACTCAACTCTGATGTTCTTTTCTACAACTTATTCCTGTAGAAATTGATACTTGATTGGAATGTTCTTCATCTTGGAGTGCATCAACGGGTTTTTTGAGATATTGATGGAACTTGTATAATCACAATATATTGGAATGGTCTCATCATACTCAACCTGTATATCTGTCAAAGTTTGTTTCATCCAAAGAACCTATGTACAACATGTTGTTGTTGCAATATACTCTTCCTCGGTTGTAGATAGAGATATTGATGATTGTTTCTTGCTTAACCATGATACCAAACACTCACCTAAGTAGAACGTTGATCCACTTGTGCTTTGTCATTCATCAATACAACCTTCCCAATCTTCATCTGTGTAGAAAATAAGTGATAGATTTTTTCCTTTTGGATACCATAATCCAAACTCTTTCGTTCCTTTGAGATATCTGAAGATCCTCTTTACTACTAATACATGTGATTCCTTTGGTGCTGCTTGAAATCATCCCACCTATCCAACTGCCTGCATTACATATGGTTTGGATGATGTCACATATAGTAGTTTGCCAATCGTTGACCTGTATTGCCTTTGTTCTGTACACTTTGAACCATCATCTTTGCTCAACTTACAACTCGTTTGCATGGGAGTGATAACTGGTTTGCAATATTCCATTCTGAACCTCTTTAGCATTTATCTGATATACTTGGTTTGATAAATACAAATTCCTCGTTTGCTTTGACGTATCTGAAGTCCCAAAAAGAAATATATTTCTCCAAGTAATGAAATTTCAAATTCATTGTGCATGTCTTTTGCAAATTTATGGCTTAACCTGTCATCATCACTACGAAAAATAATATCATCAACATAAACTTCAATTAATAAAATATTACCTTGACTTACCTTGATGTAGAGTTTTTTTCTTGCACTTCCTTTTCGAAACCCTTCCTGCTACAGATATTTATCCAATATGTAGTACCATGCTCTAGGAGCCTGTTTTAGACCATACAAGGCCTTCTTTAATTTACACATATAGTTTGTGTTCTCTGATAACTGAAATCCTTCTGGTTATTCAATGTAGACTTCTTCCTCAAGTTCCCCATTCAGAAAATATGATTTTACGTCCATCTAATATACTTTAACATTTCTGGAGCATGCATAAGATAAAAGCAAATGGATTGCTTCCATTCTAGAAACTGGGGCAAATATCTCTTGAAAGTCGATTCCTTCAATCTGTGCATATCCTTTACATACCAATCTATATTTGTTCCTTGTAACCTATCCATCTTCATTCAATTTATTCTTGAAACCCCATTTTGTGTCGATCACATTCTTATTCTTTGGTCTTGGAACCAATTCACAAGTGTTATTTTTCTCTATTTGATCCAATTCTTCATCCATGACCTTAATCCAAAATTCAACCTTGTTGGCTTCTTAAAAACAGTTTGGTTCAATTGTAGATAAGAGTGCTAGGTGTGTTTTTTCTGGTGAATGGATTTTTCTTCTAGTCTCAACTCTTGCATCTTTGTTTCCAATAATCTGATTTGAAGGATGATTCTTATGTACTCGTTTGCTAGGTGTTTTTGGAGATACTTGTTGAGATTTCTCTTCTACTTCTGTCGGATTCTCTTCATCATCATCTTCCTCTTCTACTTATTTTTCATCTTCTTCTTCGAAAAGTTGTTCCATTGATTTGTTTTCTTCTTCCTTTGATTTTGGTATGCATGTTTCATCAATTGTTACATTGATGCTTTCCACAACTTTGTTTAATCTTAGATTGTAACACTTGTATGCTTTCCTTATACTTGAGTAACCAACAAGTATTCCTTTGTCCACATGAGAGTCAAACTTTCCCATTCTTCCATCTTTTCTTTTGATGTAGCATTTGCTTCCAAAAACTCTAAAGTGCTTCACACTTACTAGTCTTCCTTTCCATAGCTCGTAGGGAGATTTATCAGTGTTGTTTTTTAGCATTACTCTATTTTGAATGTGAACTACTGTATGCACTTCCTATGCCCAAAAATTATTTGTCATCATTGAATCCATTATAATTATTCGAGCCATTTCTTGTACTGTCTTGTTCTTTCTTTCAAAAACTCTATTCTGCTGAGGTGTCCTAGCGATGAAGAATTGTCTTCTTATTCCATGATTGTTGTAGTAGTCCATAAATTCCTTTGAGGTAAATTTTCCTCCATTATCCAATCTTAAGCATTTGATTCTTGAATCCATATCATTTTCAACCATTTCCTTGTATATCTTGAAGCTTTCAAAAGCTTCTGACTTGTTCTTGAGAAAGCAAACTGCAATCATTCTTGTATAATCATCAACTAATAACATAAAGTATCTCTCACCTTTTAAGTCTTTTGTTGTAGTTGGTCAAACTAGAGAAGTATGCACAATTTCCAGTGGTTTTGTTGTTGAATATTCCTTTGATTTGAACCTGGTCTTTGTTTTCTTTCCTTGTTGGCAATGCTTTCATAAAGTGTTGGTTGGTTTCATGATCTGGGGCATTTCTCTAACTGCTTCTCTTTTACTAACTTTGACAATGTTATCAAAATTCATGTGACCCATTCTTCTGTGCCATAGCCAAATTTCATCTTCCTTTCCTAGACAACACTTTTCATTTCCAATTTCACTTAACACATATATGTTGCTTGAAGTTCTTGTAGTTGTAGTGACCAATTTCGCTTAACCTTCTTTTCTTATATCGCACTTTTTTGAATTGAAAGTAACTTTATGACCTTGGTCACACATTTGAATCACACTTAAAATATTATGTTTCATATCTTCTACTAGTTGAACATTTTTTATTTTTTCATTCTTCTTCCCAATTCAGACTGTGCCTTTTCCAATGATTTTGGCCGAATCATCATTTCTGAAGGAGACTGATCCATCTATTTCCTTTTGTAATGTAAGAAACTTGTCTCTATCACTTGTCATGTGTTTTGAACATCCACTGTCAACATACCAACCACGTTTCTTTTGTTTATCTTGTAGAGTGACTGTGCATTCTTCATTGCTATACTGATCTTGCTTTCTTATCCATGTCATTTACTGAGGTTCTTGTTTGTGACTCTGTTGAGCTTCTTTAGGAGGGACTGTCATTCTACAATTTTTGGCCATGTGTCTAAAATTGTTACATTTGTAACAATCCACTTCAGTGCTCAAAGATTCAAACTTGTTGTGACTTCTTCTCTGTGTTTCACTAGGTCTTCTTGAATAACCCCTTTGTGTATGGCTCTCAAAGTAGTTATTGTTCCTATTGTTATCTCTACAATTTACAGCTTTATGTCCAAAATTATTACATGCATAACATAAACCAAAAAATATAGTTTAATACCTGGTAGTTGAAGATATTATGAAAGGAGGTGCTCTTATGAATCCTTCTTCTTCTTGAGGCTTGTCTACCTGCTGTTGATTCTGAAATCTAAATCTTCTCAGTGGAGGAGTTTCCCTGTAATCTTCCTTGTATATATTTTTATCCACTTTCATTGTTTTTGCATAGATTTTTGGATTTGTTTCTTTCTCTATTGTTTTGGAGCTTGATCCCTTTTCTGTCGAATTGTATCCAAGTTCAGACTTGTCAAGATGAGATTTTTGACTGTTGATAATGTCATCCAGAACTTTTGAGCTATTCTGCATATTTTTCTTTTGAATATCCTTTCTTAGTGTGACAATCTCTGCTTCCAGGTTTCCAATGACCCTATCCTTTCCTTCTAGTTGTTCTTTGAGTACTTCTTTAGTTCTTTTATCTTCTTCTATTTGAACCTTCAATTTTGTGATCATTTGTTCTAGTTCTTGAGTGTCATTTTTCTTATCTAGTTTTGCTTGTAGTTTCTTGTTTTTCTTCTTTTCTCTTCTGATAAATTCTATGGAACTCATTAATTCTTCTCGGAAGTCAACTTATGCCTCTTCAATTTTTTCTTCATATGATTCCTCATATTCTTCTTCGGAGTCTTATTTATCAGATTCTTCTACTACCATGAATAGAACTCTCTCTGTTTCACTATCATTGACTTCATCTTCATATGATGATGAGACGTCTTCTTTGGTGCAAAATATTTTCTTGAAAACTTTCTTTGTAGTTCTTTTACCTTTATATGTTTGTCTTTCTTTTGAGTAACCTTCAACATTTCTCTTTTTCTTATGAGGACATTTGTTAGAAAAATGACCAATACCATCACAATTAAAACAAATTAAAGGAAGCTTACCTCTATACCTACCGTTGGTTACCTTGTTCAGTATTTTGATGAAGTTGGTCACCTCTTCGTCATCTTCCGACATGTCGTTTCTGCTGCTATATTCTTCTTGTTCATTTTTCTTTTTCTTTGATCTTTTGGATGCTTTGAAGGCTGCTTCTTTTACATATGGATTTTCCTATTTAGTTCTCATCTCATATGCTATGAATATTCCATGCAGTTCGTCCATGCTTATTGAGTTTAGATCTGATATTTCTTCTAGTGTTGATATCTTAGGGTTGAATCTCATAAAAAGATATCTTAGTAC
Source organism: Picea engelmannii (assembly GCA_009831015.1). NCBI lineage: Eukaryota > Viridiplantae > Streptophyta > Pinopsida > Pinales > Pinaceae > Picea > Picea engelmannii. Next base: position 48,239 of record ML833380.1, read on the forward strand.
CTTTTGAACAATTACAGATTCTTCGATTTCTTCGCCCAATCCTATCATTGTATTCACTGTTTCATCGACTCGTAATAATTAAGCTACAATATCTTCATCTTCCTTCATTTTTAGTTGTTCAAACTGACCTATGTAAGTTTGAAGCTTTGCTTCTTTGACTTTTGAATCATCTTCATAAATATTTCGAATCTTGTCCAAAATCTCTTTAGCAAATTTACAATGTGCAACTTTGGTGAATACCGTATCACTGAGACCATTCAAAAGTGCATTTTTGTCCTTGGAATTATTCTCATCGAGTTTCACTGCTTTGTCATTTGTTGGTGGAACTATTGCTGCTATGTATCCATCTACAATTGATTGTCAAACTTGAAATCCTTTCTCCTGTATATATATGTCTTCATCCTTAAGCTCCAAAAAACATATTTTTGTCCATCAAACTATGGTATTACATTTTTATACAAGTTGGTACTCTCCATGATCTAACTTTCAGTGGTTAAACTGATTTATGACGGAACCTGCTCTGATACCAATATTTGGATTACTAAGAGGGGGGGTGAATCAGTAATAGTGTAATTATAATCCTTTTTCTTCAAATGTTATATCAATGTGGAATTATTATCTAATAATGAGAAGTAAGAAATAAACAATCACACACATACAAAGTAAACCAGTGTTTTATGTTGAAACCCAAATCCGGAGAAAACCACGGAATGATTTTTCTAATATGTCTTGAAGAATTACATTCATTGGAAGAACCAACTTCCTTTGTTTTCCAGGTACAACTGGAAGGGGGCTCCAACCCCCTAGTTTCTCGAGCTACAACCGGAGGGAAGCTCTAGCTCCCCAGTTCTCTGGCTACAACCAAAAGGAGGCTACAACCCCCTATTTTCTCTGGATACAACTGGAAGGTGGCTACAACCACCTATCCTTGCCCCGTCCTGCCACCCTAAAGTAGAAGTAGAATGATAGAACCACTGTCACACTATCACTGTGAGATATATCTTTGTAAACCAACACCAATAAATCTGAACCATGAATCAACCTATTCCTCAACTTGTAATGAACCTGTATCATAAACAAGTGCATCAACCATGAACCAACCTGTACCAAACAACCTGTAATCAACCTATACCATAAAAAAGTGCATCCAACCATGTACCAAGTATGTAGAAATCATGTTTCAACTACTCATAAACTATGACTCAACAATATGTACCAACATCATCAACTATACACCTCTTGTATGTGCCAACTCATCAACTACTTGTCTCAACCATGTACTCCACATTTACCTCAACCAACAGACCTCATCAATTCCATCATCCAAATATGATTTGTAGCTCTATAATATACCTAGTGTATCTGATCACATTCCTACAAACCTTCCTTAACTTTAACAGCAAGAGACTAGCATTTTCATCAAACTTTTCTTTAGTCTCACATGCCTAGTTTTGGATTAGTCAACAACCCTAACTTGAAGTAATAATAACTTTGAACCTGTAATGTATAAAGATATGAAACTGATACACAATTTTATTCAGTGCACTTTATGCAATTCCTCTAGGTGTCACTTCTTGGAAACACTTAAAAAAGGATTTATAACAAAAATGGCATACCTTGCTGAATTCTATCTTATTCTAGAGAGCGACCTTGTAGAGTGTGCCCCACAAAAAATATTTGTTGAATTGATAGGAAAATGTTACAAAAAATACTAAATATTGTACCCTAACCAACGCATTTGGTCTCACTGAATTTGGATCTTTTATGAAGAAGTTATGGCATTTTTACCTAAAACACATGTTTTTGACTAGTTTCAGGACTAGCCACAAACCCTATTTTCCACAGACTGTAACTCCCAAAATAAAATGACCCACAAGCTGAATTTTTTTACCAAAGATACTTGGGTGTGTTTTCTTAATGGAATATAAATTTCACCATCTGAATCATTATAGCAAAAACGTTATAGCGAAAATGGTGAGATGACATGTAAATAACATACCTTAGAAAGCACCATCAAAAGAATTTATCCTTCCTTGCATTTCGGCCTTATTTTCTTCACCTTCCCTCACAAATTCAGCTTAGATATCCTTGGTTACCTCAGACACCTATATATATTCAATATGATCAAGTGTGATTAAAATGAGAGAGCCTTGCCTCTTATTTATACTCTCCAAGTAGCTTCCTTAAAAACATCTTCTAGGTCACTTGACCCACTTTCCTTATTTTAGGGTTAACCCACTTCTAATTTCTCCATTAAATTTATTATCGAAATTATTTATTTTGTATTCACTTTGAATTTTAATACACTCATCATTTCACTTTATTATTTACCTTTTAAAATCTCTTAAACCACTTTGACTACTTTGACCTTTTGGGGCTTCTAAATGACATATGAGGGTCCTCCAACTTCGTAAGGCCATAACTCTCAAACTGCGAGGAGTTATGTGACATTACACATACCACCAGAAATGGAATGACATGCACTATCCATATAGAATAATATTACCTTCAAATATAGAAAAAATCATATCGTTATCCATCAAACAAACTTGGGTCCATTACCCAAACTTGGGTTCTCCAACTTCACATGGTCATAACTCTCTTACCATGAGGAGTTATGTGATTTTCTACATACCACCAGAAATGACATGACAAACACTATCCATCTAGGATAGTTTCCCTAACAAATTCATTGTCCTTCATCTCATTATTCTACAATTAAGCATAGGTTCTCTTACTCCACAAAGCGTCCTCCCATGAGGGATTTCACCATAAGGGGACCACTTTGGAGTTCATCCATATTTACTTCTTATCAACCATGAAAAAACAATAATGAGTCATATTTATATCGAACAATATTGGGTCCATTACCCAAACCTTTGTGGTATGTGGCTTTCTTCAAGGTTTGACATCAATGACAACCAACCTTAATCAACAATAACACGAACCTCTTCAATATTTATTTGTGTTTAGATGCATGCACGTGTAAAATGTGTTGATCTCCATGCTCCTAGAGAACTTAGGCAATGAGGGTCTTAGTGATCTAGTAGTTCTCAGCTTATTTTAAGACCTTGGTGTCTTTGCTTCATCGGAACTAAGAGATAAATAACCAACCCTTAATGTCCCTCTTAATTTTCTCATTTACACCCATTTTCGGTTCTCTAGAACAATTTCTTCCAATGCATCTACCCACACCTTCAACATTGTCAGGAACATGGTGTGGAAGGATTTCTCAACTCCCTTGGACATCCTTTTAGTTCTGGTAATAGGAGGTGTTGATTCCATGCCAGGATCGAGTAATTCTTTTATGCCTCCTCCTCTGACCCCTTGAGTTAGATTCAAGAGCCTCTACGTCAAAGTAATCTTTCATATCGATAAAGGATCTATGACCAAGTGTCTTTGGGACCAACACACGCAAGAAGGGATAATGGAAGACCACTAGATACTATCACTAATATTAATAAGTTGACACCAAAAGGATCCACGTTTGGACCTTGGTGCCTAAGGAACAACTGCCAACATAGACACCAAGAGAACCAGGGGACCAACCAAATTGTGAAGCTAGGATTAACATGACTCCTAGAATTTCCTCCATGAATTTTTAGAGCCCCCTAACCTATTAAGTTTTGGTTACCCAGTGTGGTTATGTTGAGGAAAAATTTCTTAGATGAAAAACATCAAAGACACACAAAACATTCCGATGAACAAGATTTCCATCCCTCAAAGTCGATAGCGCCACAAACAACTTCCAATACAAAGGCCACTGAAATTCCCCACACCAACCAGAGAACGAGACCCCTGGACCCTACTGAAACTGGGCAATGTGAAAGGCCGCCATGATTAGGTAGACTAGTGCCTCCATCCCTGCTAAAACCCAAGCCCTCTCCTTCTGCCATGCTTTCCTACATTCCCATTACTCCAATCTCAACAATGGATCTAGTTCGAATCGGATGAGCCACAACCATATTCCAATCCCTATTGTTCTCACTTTGCTTATCTTATTTCCTTTGCACTAGGCACGATGATATATTGTTGCCTTCACTTATGCGCTCTTATTTATTTTGCACTAGGTTTGATGAGATCTAGTTGCCTCCCCATACGAGCCCTATGAAATTTACCATCTACACGGAGAGCCACTTTGCTCTCATTTGTCACCCCATCTGGGTTCATAAAATATATTACTATAAATTGAGGAAAAAAATATAAATTAAATTTTATAAAATAAGATTTTTATTTTTTATTAAAAAAATAAAATAAAGGGTCATTGGGATTGCCTCCCTAGAGTGACCTGGTAACCCTTGAAGTGTGGGACCTTCATCAAAGTGAGATTGGATGTAGGATTCCCAAATTGTAGCACTTGTTTTTGTGGTTGGGTTGGGATTTTCCCAACCTACAACTTGTGTTATAACTCTAATAATATAATGTCACTATCAGTTATGGAATCTCTTGGACTGGCATGCACAAAATACTATGAGACTAGATAAAGTATATACACTATTGATTAAAGAAAATTCCAATCCTATGTAGAAATAAATATTTATGTGCACGGATACATGCATCCCATCATATTATAATAGTTTTTACTATCATAGTTTTGTATTTGTCTTCATCATATGGGGTTGTATTAGGAAGGGATTGATGTTCATTATTTGGAGGATATATTATGAATGATGGAAGTTGCATAATGTTACCTAACATAAATGGAAAAATGGTAAAAGCTCCATGAGAAGTAGAAAGACCATATCATTCAAGAAGAAAGAGAATTAGGTAATGCATAGTTATACTGATGCAAGAATTAGAAATTATGTTGTTCTCATTCCAGAACAAATAAACCCTCATAAGCAACTTGATGAAGAAAAGTATTTCCAAGGGTTTTGAAAGATGTCATTTGATGTTGTATGTTCTAATTCTGGAAATGGAGTGGGAATCATTTTTAAAAGTCCCCAATTTGGTATATATCCATATAACATTAAATTTGAATTCACATGTACTAATAATGAAGAAGAATATGAAAGAGCTAATGGATTCCTTTAATTCTTCCAGTATCTCTTTCATGCCTCTAGATATAAATCAAAAGGCTGATTCATGTGCAATGGCTACATCTCTTTTTAATTCAGAAGATTCCCAAAATGAAAGTACATTTCATGTTAAGAGAATGTTCCAGACATTAGTACCTAATAATAAAGACTACCTTCAAGTCTTCAAAAATGATGAGAATGTTGCTAATTTCTTCATTGATTTTGATTCAACAATTTCAAATGATTCTCCTGGAGAGATTGGTGATCATAATGTTGTAGCCTTTTCTAGAAATATTGTGTTTGTTTGGAATCTCTTTTTACAAGAATTGATCAAATAAAAATTCTAGATCCAGAAGAAGAGACATTTGTTAGCAAAGTTCAAGAAACAAGAAAAATCAGTACACTTCATTTTTCAAAGAATTTCATGACATTTTTGCATGGACATATGATGATCCAAAGGAATATGAAAATTCCATTTTGCATCATATTATACTTCTCAAAGAGGGATCAAAACCTATTAAGAAAAAATTAAGAATAATAAATCTCAAATTGAAACACTTCATGAAAATTGAGCTGGAAAATTAAAGAAAGTTGGCATCAGTTTTACGATCATAGTAGCTTTCAAATCCCATTTGCAAGATAGATATTTACTTTATAAATTGAGAAAAAAACCGAACTTTCCCCTATCAAGAATCTTGTATGTATTAATAATCTTATCTTTAAATAGATTTTTAAAAGTAACTCTCAAGTGGGTGTAGCTCATGGTTGGGTGGGGAAGTAGTTATCATCCCCACCTTTGTGACATGTTGACCTTTGTGAATGGTAAAGAAGAATGTAAGATGCAGTTACACTAGGAAGCTAAAAGGACACAAACCAAATCGTTGCGGAACAGAGAGGATCCCACAATAAAGAGGAGGGCTAACTATTAATTGGAGAGCCCATACTGAGCTGCATAGTATTGTCTCTCTACTTGTTGATCTACTGTATCAAAGAACCTGTAATGGCCTGCATAGGTAGAGCACAATTTTGATCAATTGGTCACTCTAGGTTCATAACCAATCAATCAAAATGATAGAAACAAAGGAGAGCCCAATCATTTTTCTGCTTTCCACTTGAATCCCTAAGCAAATTGTGAAACATTGTCCAAGGAACTGAATTCCCTTTTTTAGATTATATATTGACAAGTTAGAAGTGGTTTCAAAGAAGTAGGTTGCATCGGCCAAATTTTCACTGGTATAGTCATCAATCTTCTTCTTTACGCTTATGATTTTATTCTTATGGTGAGGAGTCCCTACAATCTTGGAAAACAACTAAGAATCCTCATGGATTTTTGGTCCAATATGGGTATGACTATTAATACTAACAAAAAGAAATTCATAATAATTAAATCCAATAAAATCACCTACAATACATTCATATATGAAAACAACAACTTGGAGGAAGTTCCCTTGTACAAATATCTTAAAATTAATATTCATCATAAGCTCAACTAGAATTATAACATTGAGAAAATGATAAATCAAGGGTGGAAAATTATTATGGGCTTGAAAACAATTGTAAGTTAGTGTATCTTTCGATATGGGATAAGAAAAAAATCATCTTTGAGATTCTCATTGCTCCTATTGTTTTATATGGATAGAAATTTTGGGGATGCGGTATCTCTAGAGAGTCGTGAAAAAAAAAGAGAAGATCCAAAATAATTTTATAACCTGTAATATAAAATTAAAGGAAATACACCCTATCCTATCCTCATAAAAGAAAACATTTTCCCCATTGAGAGCACTACTATCACCATGTATCTACTATATGAGAACTAGTTAAACAACATGGAATACTAGAAGCTTCATTTTATTCAAACTCCATCCAAAACCACCATTGAATTGAGAATGGATGGCATAAGGATGTCCATTCTTGGATAAATTATTGGGGAATAAAGGAAGCGATCATTTTGTATAATAAAGATAATATTAAGAATAATATTACATCAAAATTTAAGCAGAAAATGTGGTGCGATAAAGAGTTAGAGGGAAAACTTAAATTAAGATACTATAAGGAGGTAAACAAACATAATCTATAATATCAAATATATCTTTCTTTTTTGAGGAGTGTAAAGAAGAAAATAAACATTACTAAAATAAGAACAAATTCTCATGAGCTCCATAGTGAAATTGGGGGTTGGTTCATTCCAAAAAAACTGTGAGGTCTATCACCTTTGTGACACTGAAAGCATTGAAAATGAGAACAAATTTCTCTTAGAATGTCTATATTATATCCAAATTGGATTTCGATTTTAAAATATTTATCACATAACCAAACTTCCTAAGCTTTTAACTCACCAAAACTGTAGTGATATTGGGATGCTTCTCTGAATTCTTTTCGAGTACATTAATAAAATTCTATAGAATTCCAAGTAATCCCTTACCTTCTTAAGGTTCAATAGACCAATTTAGTTACAATGGAAATTTATCACCATCATCGTCATCATAATTTAGTAGAAAGGAAAAGGACGATATCAATTGAAACAGTAAAATTAAATTTCATAATATAAAATTTGTATAGTGATAAATTTAATGAAATGAGAAAAATGTATTTTTTTTGTTTGATAATTTGTTCATGATTTTTGGGACTAACCTATGGTCTAAGAAATTGCGACCCAAGGGTCTTTAAGTCATCAAAATCACCTAAGTATCACACTCAGATTGGGCCACACCAACCCTTATGATGGTTTGAGTTTAGGAGTCTCCTCCCGGCTACGACAAAGTTTCAAACCATTGTTACCTTACAAAATGAGGCTCTTGTAAACCAATCATCATAGGGAGATTCGACAAATGAGAATTTCTTTTATTAAACATATTGTTATATGATTTATAAAAAATGCAAAAGAAAAAAATATACTAAATTGAAAAAACAAAACCTAAATTTTATAAATTGAGATTATTTTATTGAGAAAAACTTTTATTAAATATATATTATTTAATAATGAAAAGATGGAAAAGAAAACCAATTAAAAATAACTTTTAAAAATAAAATCATTTTTCTGAATTATTATTAATTAAAATTCTTACAGTTATTTATAGTTTCTAAGAAAATTAGGATTTAGTTATTTATAGTTTCTAAGAAAATTAGGATTTAGTTTATTAAACAGATCACCATATGACTCCATGACTTAAGATAAGAGGAAAAGTATGAGTGTAAAAAGAAAATTTAGTTCTCATACATAAATACTTTTATATTTATTAATAAATTAATGAAATGAGTTATATATATATATATATAAACTATTTACATTAACATCATCATTTCATTGCTTCTTAAAAAGGAAACTAAGTCTATAGAAAGTTTCAGAATATCAATCAAAATGAAACCAAGCCATATAAAACTTCAAAATACCAACCGACGTGTATCACAATTTCCATGTCGATGCTTAATCAACTAAGAGAGGTTCAAAACCTCATATAATATAAAACAAGATCCCAAGGAAAAAAAAAAATAACATCAATATAACCAAGATAAACATAACTACAAATAGTGACAACATATGATGACCCCAAAATGAATAATATAGATTTACTAGTTTTGGCCTTAAGGGCTTGGAGGCACATGAGCTTGGATGTTAGGAACAACCTTTCTTGAATGTCCTTTTGATCATATTCATCTACAATATTGACTAGATTCGAGTAGGTTTATTTAGAGTTCGTCTATAATGACTAGATTCGGGTAGGTACCTTTAGATTTTCTAGCACAATCCTTGTCATCATCTTGCTCATCTTCCACCTCAATTTTGATTCCAAAGAACAATCTGTAGACCACCTCAAACTTGGCCTCAAATAACATGAACCTTTCCAATAGTTCTTTTTTTTGAGCTACATGCTCATGAAGAACTTGTTGAGCTCCATGCTCCTAGACAAATTAGGCAATGAGGGTCTTAGTGAGATAGTAATGCTCAATTTATTTAAATACCTTGATGTCTCTTCTCCATGAGAAACGATATATAAAGAACCAACCCTTAATGTCCTTCTTAATTTGCTCATTTACACCCATTTTAGGTTATCTAAAACAATTTATTCCAATACATCAACCCCCACCTTCAACTTAGTCGGGAACATGGTGTGGAAAGATTTCTCAACTTCATTGGCCATCCTTTTAGCTCCGGTCATAGGAGGTGTTGATGCCACACCAGGAGCATGCCCAGTAATGCTTCTATGCCTCCTCCTCTGACCCCTTGAGATATATTCAAGAGCCTCCACGTCAAAGTAATATTCCATATCAATAAAGGATCTATGATGAGGTGTTTATGGGCCCAAAGGACCACAAACATGGAGAATAGAAAACCACTAGATACTATCACTAATATTAGTAAATTGACATTGAAAGGATCCATGTTTGGACCTTTGTGCCTAGGGAAAAACTGCCAACATAGACACCAAGAGAACTTGGTGACCAACCAAATTGTAAAGTTAAGATGGACATGACTCCTAGAACTTCCTCCATAAATATTTAAATCCCTCTAACCTATTATGTTTTGGTTACCCAGTGTGGTTATGTTGAGGGAAATTGCCTTCGATGAAAAAGACCAAAGACACAACAAAACTAGCCACGGAAAATATTTCGATCCCTTAGAGTCGATAGATCCATAGACAACTTCCAATACAAAGGCCAATGAAATTCCCCACACCAACAAGAGAACCAAACTCGAGGACCCTACTAAAACTGGGCAATGTGAAAGGCTCCCATGATTAGGAAGACCAGTTCCTTCATCCAAGATAAAACTCGATCCCTCTCCTTCTTCCATGTTTCCTACATTCCCATCACTCTAATCTCAGCAATGATTGCAATTTGGATTGGATGAGCCACAACCATATTCCAAGCCCTATTGTCCTCACTTTTCTTGTCTTATTTCCTTTGCACCTGGTGTGATGATATCTAGCTGAATTCACTTATGCGCTCTTATTTTCTTTGCACTAGGAACGATGATATCTAGCTACCTTCCCATATGATCACTGTCAAATTTCCCATCTACATCGAGAGCCACTTCACCCTCATTTGTCACCCCATATGGGTTTACAAAATATATTACTATAAATTGAGGGAAAAAAATATAAATTTAATTTTATAAAATAAGATTTTTATTTATTTTTAATAAAGTTAATCAAATTGAGAAAATATTTTATAAGCATATGAGCTTGTCATTAAGGAAAATGTAAAGGAAAATTTAGGAAAATGAAAATAAATAAATATTTTACTATTACATTTTACAAATTAAATTTTAGATTTATTAATAAATTTAAAAAAAGAATAAACTTTATTGAAAATCATATTAACCAAAGAACCAGACCCCAAGACCCTAATTAAACTGGGAAATGTGAAAGGCCCCCATGATTAGGAAGGCTATTTCCTCCATCCAAACTAAAACTCGATCCTGCTCCTTCTGCCATTATTTCCTACATTCCCATCACTCCAATCTCAACAATGGATCTAGTTTGGATTGGATGAGCCATGACCATATTCCAAGCCCTATTGTCCTCACTTTACTTGTCTTATTTCCTTTGCACCTGGCGCGATGATATCTAGCCGACTTCACTTATGCACTATTATTTCCTTTGCACCAAGAATGATGATATATAGCTACCTTCCCATATGAGCCCTGTCAAATTTCCCATCTACATGGAGAGCCACTTCGCCCTCATTTGTCACCCCATCTCGGTTTACAAAATATATTACTATAAAATGAGGGAAAAAAAAATAAATTTGATTTTATAAAATAAGATTTTTATTTTTTTATTAATAAAGTTGATCAAATTGTCCCCAAGGTGTAGGATAGTCGGTGACAGAGTGTGTTGTTAGGGCACTATGTGATTTTAAGGTCACCGATTTGAAACTTGCGGGGACAAAAAATCCACCCATGTTAAGGGTTGGTGTGGCTCAGGTCAGGTGCGATCCTGGGGTGATTTTGACAGCTTAGATTCCTCTGAGTCCTGGTTTCTTAGCCATAGGTTAGTCCCACATGTCACGAAAAAACTAACAAACAAACAAAAAAATAATTTAATCAAATTGAGAAAATATTGTATAAGCATATTAGCTTGTCATTAAGGAAAAGGGAAATGAAAATTTAAGAAAATGAAAAAACATTAAATCTTTTACTATTAAATTTTACAAATTAACTTTTAGATTTATAAATGAATGTAAAAAAAAGAATAAACTTATGTTATTGAAAATAATATTAAATTTATATATGATTTTTTTTAAATATCGACATTTGGTGCTCAAATATCGCGATTGTCTACATAGATACATTCAAATCAAGGCAAGAGTTTGGGTCTGCAAACTCCTCACAATCAAAGCAAGGAAAAGACGGTCAAAACCCACAAAACAAGGGACCTAGAAAATATGGCCACTCTCAGGACAACTAATCCAAGACGCAACACAAGAAGGGTAATAAGAAGTTGAAGAAGGACAAATGAAAATTATGTGAATACCATAAAATCCCTTGGCACAACACTGAATAATTTTTCTCCAAGAAGTCACTAGTGGATGAGATGAAAGCTTCCAAGTTAGAGGAAGATTCTGACTTCGAATCAAATCGAGAAGGAGGGAAGAAAACTCTCGATGTTGAACCCAATGCCACTGTTTCTACCACCAAAGTCCAGCTAAGTGAACCAGAAGAACTAGAGGAAGGGGAATGCCTCTTTCACTCACAAATGTGGGTAAAGGGGCCTTCTCTTCATTTTATTGTTGATAGTGGCAGTTAGAAGAACCTGATGTCAACAGAGGTCGTCAAGAAGCTACACCTACCAATGACATGGCATGCGCAACCCTACACCATCGGATGTCTTCACTAAGGAATATATCTTCGCGTCACCCAATAATGTATTCTACCCTATGACATCAAGCCCTTTAAAAACTAGGTAGTGTGTGATATTTCTCCCCTTGAAGTTTGTGATGTTCTTTTAGAACAACCATATTTGTGGAAGTGACATGTTGTGTATGAGTCTACACCCTACAATGTTATTATTACTTTGGGTACACAATTGTATAGGATACCAGAGGTAGTGCCCCTTACCGCTATTTATTTAATCTCTTCTAAGTAATGTAGTAAGGTCATTTCACAGACCAAGAAGTTCATATTCTTTGTGATCCATGCTCACAACAAGTATAAGGTCACCACCACATCCATGGCCTATACACAGAGCCTCTCTTTGTAGCAAAAGAAAGTGGACGGGATAGTGGAAGAGTGCAAATACCTCTTCTCCTCACCCATCGGGGTACTGACACACTGCCAAGTCAAGCATCCAATTGATCTAACCCCCGGTACAACTCTGCCTAATGGAATATTCTATCATCACTCGCTGATGGAAAATGACAAAATCAAGCATCGGATTCAAGAGTTTCTTCAAAAGGGGCACATCAGACCCAATTCCTCCCCTTGCAGAATACCAATTGTACTATTGAAAAATAAATACGAAACATGGCATCTATGCATTGATTATAGAGAATTAAACAAAATCACAGTCAGGAACCAATACCCAATTCCCCAAATTGATGACCTTATTGACCAACTCAAGGGGGAAAATTTATTTAGCAAGATTGACCTAAATTCTTCCTACCATTAGGTTCCCATCGAACCAACTAATGTATGGAAGACAACTTTCAAATCTAAAGAAGGTCTCTTTGAATTGATGGTCATGCACTTTGTCTTAAGAAATGCACCAAACACTTTCATGAGGTTGATGGATCATGTATTGAGACCCTTCACAAACTCTTTTGTGGTGGTATATTTGGATGACATCCTCATCTTGAAAAGAACTTGGGAGGAGAACATGCAACATATTCAATAGGTTTTGAGCACTCTGTAGTAGAACAAGATATATGCCAACTTGGAAAAATGATCGTTTGTCATGAACATGGTCCAATACTTGGGATACATTGTTTATGAGCATGGGGTACATGTGGATCCAACTAAGATCCAAGTCATTCGTGATTGGCTAGCCCTGACCACACTAAATGAGCTTCGGAGCTTCTTTGGACTTTCCAACTTCTACCGATAGTTCGTGTTGGGATTCACCCATATTGCATGGGCCCTTAGGCAAGTGATCAAGGGTGTTGGAAGAATATAGTTCGCATGCGAGAAGTTACAACAACAAACATTTGATGATTTGAAACATCATTTTTTATTAGCTCTAGTACTTTCCTTACTCAATCTGCAACAAACATTCAAGATTGATAATGATGCATCCAACTATGTTGTAGGCACAATTATTACTCACCACAGTCATTCGGTAGCATACCATAGTGAGACACTCTCAGATAATGTCCGAAAATACCCCACCTATGACAAGGAAATGTATTCCATTGTACAAGCATTTCGTCAATGGAAACATTACATTATGCTAAAGGAACAAATCATCCAGAATGATCACAGGCCTCTACAGTTCATAAAGACATAGGGGAAGCTACATAATGAGTGCCATCAAAAGCGGTCCACCTACCGGCAACAATTCCATGTCAACATCAAGCATAATACAGGGAGCATGAATCGTGTCCCTGACTACCTCAGTCGACCTCCTCTGGTTGCACTCACCACCATGCTCCATTCCCGTGGGCATGAGGCATATGAGTGGCCCCAAATGTATCAACAAGATCCAAACTTCACCACCATCTATTAGCTCTTGGGTACAGGTGAGAATGTCATGAATTTTCACATTAAGGACGCATTTGTATGACATCTAGGTCATCTCCGTGTTTTTGAAAGGGAGTGTGCAAAGATAATTTAGGAGACTCACTACAATCGAATGGAAGAACATTTTGGCATGGATAAAACTATGTTCGTTCTACAGAAACATTTTTATTGGCAAAAACTTTGAAAGGACATCAACAAGTATATTAGGTCTTGCACTACCTATGCCATTTCCAAGCCATCCATCAATAATAAAGGTTTATAAATCCCTCTTCATATTCCTGAGAGGCCTTGGGAATCCATCTCAATGGATTACATGTCTGACCTTCCATCCACCAAGCAAGGAAATTATTCTGTATTTGTGGTGGTTGATTGGTTTTCCAAGATGGCCCTTCTCACAGCCTGCAAAAAGAGCATCACAACGACAAATACTACCAAGATCTTCTTCAAACGAGTGTGGGTCGATTTTGGGATACCATATACCATCATCGTTTATCAGGAAATTTGGTTCCTCAACACATTTTGTTCGAGTCTCGAGTCACTATTGGACACCAATATCACTAAATCCTTTGCCTTCCACACTCAAATCGATGGCCAAACAGAGGTCATCAATCATATTATTTTGCACATATTGCGCATGTATAACTCTAATCATCTTCATACATGAGATGATATTGTTCCCTATGTTCATAATAGATGGAACTGATATATCCATAGCTCCATCGACCATATCCTTTTTTAGCTGGGGTTGGGATTCCAACCCTTGGGTCTCATTGATGTTTCACTACCTCTTGCAACAACACAAACATATTCTTTTCATGTTCATTCTGAGGCCGAAAAAGCCACCATATTCATTGAGTGGATTCAACACATCCACCAATAGGTCCATGAGATTTTGCAGAAAGCCAATGCTAAGAAGAAGTAGTGCCATGATCAACACCACATACAACACAAGTTTTAGGTGGGAGACAAGGTATGGTTACATTTGAAAAAGAATTCCTTACAAGGCCCAATCAGAATCTTCATCCACTTCTCTATGGGCCTTAAACTATCACCAAGTATGTGGGTGACAATGCTTTTGAGCTCAACAATCCCCCCTTCCTTGGATTGCACCCATTCTTCAATGTGGAACTCCTCCGACCATATTTTCCACCATTATTGGACACCTCTGAGATCATAGAAAAGTTCACACCAATAGATATCAACCCTTACTGCATCCACTGATCATATAGTGAACACACAGGTCAAGGGAACTCGCTAGTAGAGGATCCAACTTTATCGGGTTGTCAAGGAAAGGTAATTCCTATACCAAGGAATGTGGGCACCCAGAGCCGAATTCAGAAAATCTTTCCTCACCTGATTGGGGAACTCAATGCAATGGATACCATTAATTCCTAATTAGGGAGGACTGATCCAAGTGGATATAGGTGGTGACCCACCTATTCCAGCTGGATCCTCTTGACATTTTTCAGTTCAACACGTTCTTTTGCAATTCTTTGTAATTTTGGTCTCTACACTTCCGGGGTTCTATGAATCCATACAAAAGTTCCAGATGGATATTGGTGACCTCCCACCTAATCCAATTGTCTTATTTTGGAATTTTTCATGTCAGTACATATTTTTGTACTTTCAGGGTTGTTTTGGGGCCCTAAACAGTGTTTTTTTTTTTGCTTTCCATAATCAAACTATAGATGGGGTCATATTTTGATGGAATAATGTGTATTTCTCTAAATACCTTTCCAACATGCTATAACATCCCTAAAATGAAGGTCGTATGCAAAGTTTACATCCCTAGGAAGTTGAGGTACCAACTTACCCATCGAGGCCCACAAAACTTTTTCCATTTCATCTCCTAGGGTTAGGTTTTTGGATGTCTAGGGTTTTGAGATTCATGAGTAATGTCAAAATGGCCTATGGAGCCTCATTGTAATCATTCTACTCAGACGGATGTGTGTAGTAGCCACATATCTTCTCAGATATAGCTACAACCATTCGAGCAAGTTGTTTTTAGTTCTACACTTTTACAATTTCAGCCTATTTTATGTATTCAATAGAAGTTATTGTTCACTCGATATGTGGTGTTCTTCTCTATATATTTGTGTTATTGTATTTAGTTTGTTATTCATTTCATTTTGCTCATAAATATGGATCACTAATACCATATAGAATGGGGTGAGTACCTACACAAGATATCTAGCTAGAAGAAGAATGAACACAACTTGCAAAAGTGATAAGACGAGAGAAAAATTGGACAGGAAATAATAAAACCATATTAACCAAATGAATGAATTATAATTTACACATGATATAATATGTATAGCTAAACTAATGTGCACTAGAAGAGAATCCAATTTGACATAGTGGTGGTCTAGAGATATATGGACACAGATAGGAAATTACTAGAGTTAACTTCCACCTAGTCCTAGTTAACTAGTCATGTAGTCTTTAGTTGACTAAGCCACACGTGTGGAAGTGAGAAAAACACATGCAACTTCGGGTGATAAAACTGAGGTTTCCATGCATGGGTGACTTCCACTAGTCTAAATACGTGTAAATGACTCTAAACTGAAGAGAATATTGTCCGAGAATGTAGGAGAGGTTCCTAAAAAATAGGAGAGGCTCAATAATGACCAATAAACATAGGAAAATAAGGAAAAATAACTTAGTTGTGTGTAATATATCCAACAACCAATATAGACATAACTACAAATAGTGACAACATATGATGACCACAAAAAAAACAACAAATACTTATCAATTCTATCCTAAAGGGATTGGAGACTGGGAAGCTTGCATGCTAGGGACAACCTTATTGATTTCCTTGCTTGGAAGCACAAAAGGTTGCATGTCAGGAACAACCTTGCTAATTCCCTTTTTACCATTTTCATCTACAATGACTAGATTTGAGGAGGTACCTTTAGAGATCATCTATAATGACTAGATTAAACAAGGTACCTTTTGTATATTTTATGAGGTCCTATGAGGCTTCCATATAAGTTTTGTACTTGACCTTAGTATGGCTCTAAGTTTCTATCGTGTGGTTGTCTTTTGCTGTTGTTTTAGGACATCAAATAGTCACCAAACTTTCTGCTCAATATTTGATGGTTAAGTGCCCTTTTGAGGTTCCCTTGAAAGTGTTTTCTTTACTCAATGTTAGCACATTCAATATACATCAAAACACATAACACTACCTGTAGATATTTAACTTTAAAATGTTGATCTACACTTCTAAGCATGCATAAAATTGACACATAGATTTTTGGTCAACATGACCCTAGAAACCCCCCCCCTTTGGGGAAAACCAGTTTGGAGTAGATATATATAGAAGGCCTCAAAGAAAAATTTACAACACAAGAAACATATACAAGTGAACCTAGTACAATAGCAACCACTCTCGGATGCCTTGGATTTCCTTGAAGACGTCCCCACAAGCCTTGTCAACTAAGGCACCCCTTGCCTTGGTGAGATTTTATTCCTCTTGCTTTCTTTGTCATTATCCTGATGCCTTTATCTTTGAGCCTTTACCTTTACCACTGAGATGACATGATCTTTCCTTTACCTTCTTGAAGTTTGAGTGACCCTTGGTATTCTCCCTTGAATTTTGCACCCTCTACACAAGTGTTCCCTCCTCCATGGTATGGTGCACACCTAGCTTTCATGCACGCTATCCTATAACAATAGCCTCCTCTATGTGTGCCCTTAGCTCCACAGTAAGACTCTCCTCTCACAAGTGCGCAAATCCTCCACACAAATCACTCATGTATGAAGTGTGTAACTCCTCCACACAAATCACTCATGTATGAAGTGTGCCTCTCCTCAAGGAATGTGCCTCTCCTTCTCCAAGTGTGCCCTCAACCATGGAATGCACCCAAGCTAATGTGTCTTCCTCCTCCACCATGGAAGCACCTCTCCCAAGCTGATGTGCCTTCCCTCACTCAATGGGAAAACCCTCCAACAAGTGCGCTTTCATCTCCTCAAGAAATGCGCCCTAGATCTCCTCCTCTTCTCCTCTTCTCAGAAGTGAAGAATGAATCTCATAAATGCACTATACCCTCCTTTATCCTCCTTTGGACAATCCCTAAAAGATCAATGGACTATATCTAATCTAGACAAGTCTAATCAATGGGTGAGATCTAATCCAAAAATGTCACTAAGGAAACCCACTTTCCTTAGTTTTCTTTATGTCTTTTAATTCACCCACTTTGTGAATTAATTGTCATTTTAATGACTTAAGTGGCGTATTTCACTTTTGACTTAAATATCCTAATTCAAAGTGAAATTAGAATCATAAAGAAAAGTACAAGGGTAATAGTCTCCCCCTTTGTGTTTAGATACTCATAAACACATGAGGACCACTTTCCAATGTACCCAAATCTCAACACTCCCTCTTACCGAGGAAAGTGATCCTCACCACCACTATCATCCCTATAGTGGGCATGGTTGCCTCCTGGAATATACTTGGTGAGTATGTCTATACCCTGATCACTAAAAGTAGTCTTTGTCATAGATCTGCTCAATCTACGTGATCTATAGATGGAAGTGTCTCTCCACCTATCCAAGATCACATGGATCTTGGCATCACAACAAAGATCTCCACCTTGGTCTCCCACCAAGGATTTCCACCTCCTGGCATATCGCCAATGGTCACTACTCTTGGCATCTCACCAAGAGTCACTCTTTTGGAATCTCACCAAGATTATCCCCCTCTTGGTATCTCACCAAGAGTACCTAGATCTTGACATCTCACCAAGATCCTCAACTTGGCCTCTCGCCAAGTAGCTTCCACCTGAAGTGGATCCAAAACCTTATCTTCCTGTATTTGTATCCAAGTGACGCTCAAGCCTCAATGGTTCCCTGTTGCTACTCGTCATGAAACTCTAATTCTCTAAAGTTGTAGCACCAACTCTTTGTCTGCTCGATAACTCTGAAACTAAAGTTATTCTGGGTGCACAAGTCACCCCCTCTGAAGATGGTGTCCAAGGACACTGAGTCTCATCTCCCTCTGAATCACTGTTTTCAATCAGTCATTCCTCCTCAACTCTGTCTCCCCATATAATGTTGTATGGTGTAACAATAGACAAAGTAGTCACAAATGCACACTCTCTTGCAAAATTCTCATTGAAATCTATCTCCTCTGCTATCATTGTTGACCCATCATGTTGCTTATTCTTATTCTTGGGACATTGTCCTACATAGTGACCCATCTCTCCACAAGAAAAGCATCTCACTATGATCATGTCTCTCTTCTGATCACTGTTGTTGATCTCCCCTCCCTGTGGTGGGGCCCCAAACTTGCGACCCTTCCAACCTCCCCGACCGGTCTTCTTCTTTCCCTTTGTCCAAAGAGCGAGGTCCTCGTCACCCTGAACTGATTGTTGTTGTTTTTTTTGGTTGTCCATAAGCCTCTACCACTAGTCTAGTATCCTCCTGGATGAAGTCATCCCACATCCTCTCCGATGTAGGAATAACTTCCCTAGAAACAATTTCAAGAATGAATGGACCCCATGGTTTGGTAAAGTCATTCAAAGTTGTCCTCACAATAGAGTTGAGATCCACCACCTCTTCTATGGCTCTAAGAGTGTCTCTGATCTAGGTGTATCTACCAAGGAAATAAGTAACTGACTCATCCTTGAGCATGAGAATGCCCCTCATTCGATCATGAAGAACCAACTTGTGGTTCTCATTAGAGCTCTCATACAACTTGCATAGAGATTCCCACATCTCAAATGCATAAGTGTTCCTAGTCAAGTGGGGAATGATATGATCCCTCACTCCATAAAAAATGGTCCTCTTTGCCTTATTGTTCCTCTTCTTGAACTCTTCCAACAAGCCGGGGGCAGTAATAGGAAGAACCGGAACATGTGGCTCAACTATATCCCATAGTTTGAGGTCCTCTAAGACAAAGATTATCCTCACCTTCCAAGGATACCAATTGCTAGCCCCAACTATCCTGTCCTCCACTCGCATCTGAGATACTGACATTACTGCCCAACTGTGCTCACTCTGATGCTCCAACTGCAATGGAACGTTGCCTCACTCCTGTCAACACAGGTGTGAAAAGAGGCAAGTGAACACCGAACTCACTCATAGAAATATAGGTTTCAAACAAGGTTGTTAAATATAACCTCACTCCTCTCCATGTAGGTGTGAGAAGAGGTTGTCCACAAGTGTCAAAAATCATCCCAGCAAATCTTCCCACAAACTCTGTCAACAGGTTGTCCAAAATATGCCCTGAACTGTGCAATCGCCACTAACTGAGAGGTACTTTCAAATCTTAATTTTACTCATTGTTTTGGACAGTAAATATGTTTTCCAAAAACAACCAACAGATCTGATTTATACCTCACAAAAATACCCCAAAAAATGCTAAAAATTAAGCAAGTCTAAGCCACCATTGGCTTTGATACCATGTAGATTTTCTGAGGTCCTATGAGGCTTCCATCTAAGGTATGTCCTTGAACTTAGTATGGTTCTAAGTTTCAACTGTGTGGCTATCTTTTGCTGCTGTTTTAGAACAACAAACAATCACCAAACTTTCTTCTCAATATTTGATGGTTAAGTTCCCTTTTGAGGTGCCCTTGCAAGTGTTTTCTTTACTCAATGTTAGCACATGAAATATACATCAAAACACATATTACTGCCTCTAGATATTTAACTTTAAAATGTTGATCTACACTTCTAAGCATGGATAAAATTGGCACATAGATTTTTGGTCAACATGACCCTGGAAAGCCCCCCCCACATGGGGAAAACAAGTTTGGAGAAGATATATATAGAAGACCTCAAAGAAAAATGTACAACACAGGAAACATACACAAGTGAACCTAGTACAATAGCAACCACTCTC